>LD688948.1:2691404-2708100 GCA_003118335.3 Papilio memnon
ATAAGAAATAATAGTGTTTTCAATGATCTGCTAAATATTTTTATTTTAAAAGACAAAATTAATATAAAGGTTACCAAATCCAAGTCCGGTGCCATCATTCACTAAGTTTATAATTTCAACCTGTGCCCAGTCTCCAGCGACAATGTTAGTTGAAGCAGATGCCAAGGAATCATCATTACGTGACAAATCCAATATGCCACGATTCTGGGATATTAAAAAAATTGACAATAATCATCATTATCACATTATTATAGTTCACCTATTGAAAGCAATGATCTGAATACTGGATAGGTCTTTGCAAGGATAATAGCTCTCACTATGACAAAAATAATTTTAATTTTTTTATAATTTAATATTATTCTACATGATGTACCTGCTTTGGAGACATACTGGAGTCAACAGATGCTGTATCAAGTCCTAACATGCGTTCATTGTCCGAATTTGATCCAAACTCCAGACTATTTGGTGGTGAAACCTGTGGAACACGTTGCTCCTCCTCTCCCTCATGAGAACCATATAGGTTTCTAGTTTGCAATGCCAAATCACCTGTTAATAAAAATTAAATATTAAAAATAAATAGTTATGGGACTCTGGAACGGTGTTCTCCCTGCTCAGATGCAGAAAGTGGTGGTTCTTGACACCACCCAAATTGTCCACCGGTTTCTCTCCCTTTCCCCTAACCCTCAGCTGTCTGGCCACCCCTGGCGAGCGAATCCTGTTTGGCTGGCATTATTTATGAATTTTTTTATTTATTATTTAAGTATGTAATTTATTTTTATGCATGTAAATTATTTATTTATTAGTATGTATTTAAAAAATATATTTATTTTATTTATATATAAAAGCCAGCCAGACCAAGACAAAACAATTTTATAAACAAAAATATTATTTAGCAAGAAATGTTTTATTTTTGTCTTCATTCCGTAATATTTTTCCTAGCGGAATTAAATTTTATTTCATGTATTAAATGTTTACATTTTTTTCTTACCAGCAGGAGTGATATCAAAATCGCCAGGAAGCATAGAGGGATGGTGAGCAACTTGGGTGGCCAACATTGCAACTGAGTCATGCAAAGTAGCTATACTTCTCAATATTGGACTCTCCAACAAATTGATAAGCATATTTAGATCATCACTTGTTGCAGCCTAAAACATATAAAGATATCCAACATGAATATTGTAAAATATCATTAAATCTTAATATAAAAATACCCATTTTTAATATCGAGTAATTTCAAATTATTTTTACTTCATTTACCTTGAGTTTCGGATCATCATTTTGATCAACAGCTGCCTTTACACTTTCTAATTGTTGTAAGGCATTAGATATATTCACACCAAGGTGCATGCTGAAATTTTAAATAACATATATTTAAATTTGTATCGCTCTCAATTACTAAATAACATAATAAAATAAATATCCACCCAATAACATAAACATTTTTTTTACTTACATGATAATTTTATGACAAAGTTACGGCTAATAAAGTTTATGAATCACAATATTAGTTATCGTATTATTTCTTTAAATTGTTATATTTATAAAGGATTAGATACTTCTAAATTTTGTTTAGAAAACGGTGAGTAAGAAAAAAATTAAAAATGATTAAAAATATCAAATATTAATATATGACTTTTGAGTTCAGTTGACGTCAATGCGTTGACACTTTACAGCTTGACGGTGATTGATTGTATAGTGTGTGACAGGAGGGCGCCTCTGAACTTTTATGGTTACCAGCAAAATAATATTTCCACATTAAAGGGAAATCCTTTCCTTTTGTAAATAAAATGCAAATTCTAAAGAAAGTACTTGTACCTTTCAATGTAACTAGGAAATGATCTTGACTTCGTTTGTCGGGAAGAAGTCTCTATAGTTAAAGAACTTTTGTAGCAAACTTTTAGCAATGCACTCTCTTTAGACAGTAAGGGAAGGAATAGCCTTAACATAATGGAAACTGTCTTACTTAGTGCTTATCTAGAGATAGAGAATAATAGAAATCTTAATGATTGTTTGTTGTTAACAATCAACGCACAGCACAAACTATGTGGTATGCCCAGTTGTTCGTACGGTGCGTTATATGATCATCAGATAGCCAGTTTCTTGTTATATTGCTGCACAATAATTTCCTTATTACGCAAATAAATATGTACGTTAAAAACTAAAATCCTTGTCTATTTTATGTCACCAAGGGGATACTTCCAGTTACACAAAACACGTTACAATTAAGGGTTCGATCACTGCAATTTGAAATAGGTAATAAAACTACTATCAGAAAAACATTTATAAATAAATGACTACATAATTTTTTTTAATTACAAAAATAAATTCCCTGTCCTATAGGATAGGGAATTATTTTAATGGCAACTCTGGAATGTGGAATAACGAGCAAAGAACATATATACTCTTTGACAAGTAAAGGAAAAAATAAATGATTGTTTATGTCATTTGAATTTGTAAATGTAAACGTAAAACAAATTTAATTATTAATGCTAATTAATTATTTCAAAGTTTTACTTGTTTACGTATAATAGGCCGTTGTAAGTCAATATTATTTAGTCAGGATATTTACTACCAAAAATCAAATATTGTATCTTTGTAATCAATTTATTTTATACTCAACACAATATTTTCATTGTTAAATGAAATATCTACTGCAATTACATTATACTAGCCAATATAAGCTTTTTAACTATTATTAAAATTACGTTTCCGACGGATCAGTAAAACATGACTAACCACGACGGGGATGTCGTCGATTTGACGAGTTCCTTTACATTAGTTGATCACTGTAACTTAGCTAATGAAGTGATAGTAATCGATACAGATGACTCTTTTGAAGCAAGCAATGTACGTGCAAATAAATCTATCAACACTAGAAAATCGTCAAGAGCACGTAAATCTTCAGCCACAACTTCGGTAAGATGAATATGGTTATCAAATTAGTAAGTTAGGATGCTTTACAATCTACCAGTTTATTTCTTTTTAGACACCCTCAACTAGCGAAAAGTGTGATTCAAACAAGAAAAGAAAATCAAATCAAATTGGTAGTTGTCCTATTTGTTGGGATGAACTGGGAAACAACCCGCTGGTTTCAACCAAATGTGGGCATGTTTTTTGTCTAATATGTCTTGAAAATGCTTTAAAAGTAGAAAAAAGGTGTCCTAACTGCAGGATTATACTCAAAGGACCCTCTGCATACCATCGCCTATATTTAAGTGTGTAATAAGTTTTAACATTTGCATTTTTAATTAAACTTACCTTAAGAATATTTCAATATGATGATATTATACTTTATTGTTTATGTTCAAAGATTTTCATCATAACATATATTAATATTATTCAGTACAACATAGTATAATAGAACTGGCATGCTTACAATGTGTGAGCTTTCTAAATTGTTGTAAAAACTGGTTATTATTTAATACATTGGCCAAACTAAGAACATAAAAAGACTAGCCTGGGGTGCATTTACCTCCTTTATTACATCACATCCTAATTGTTTCATATTTTTATACTATATGGTGAGGATTTTTATATTTCTGGTCACTCTATATTGTTATATACCTAACGTTTTAGGTGTATGTTTAAATTGTCATTAATTAGGATATGGACATGGTCAAAGTACCAGAAATAATATTTTATAATATAACATTAAAACTTAGAATGTCAAGCATGAATGTACCTTGATTTAATGTAATTAAAATTTTAATAAATGAAGAAAACTGTTGTCTAGTTTAGTTATTTAAAAAGAGCTTTCTTTTTCCACTTGTTTGTGGATTTGTATGTAAAGCAAACATGAAGCTAGATTTTTCAGTATATAGTAGGTGTTATGTACAATTAAAAACAGAATTAACATTTGTCATATTATTTTATTAGGTACTAAACTATAAAACACAATCATTCTTATTTCAGTTTAAGATATAAATTTATTTTAAAATAATTTGGATTAATTGAAGATTCATTTTCTTATATTCTAAAAAATGTGGGCTCAGGAGTTTGTCTTCCTGAATTAGAATCTCTAAACAATATTAAGAAACATGAAAAAAATTACACCATCAATATTGTAATGTAGTTTTTTTTTCTTCAGTTTTACCCTACTAAAAGTCATTCAGAATGCTCAAGCTTTCCCCAAATCACACAGGAATCACTGAAAGTGTTCGAATTTTATGTATTATTACCTTTATTAGTATTCTTCATTAGAAAAGCCATTCCATGAACTCTAAAATGTTTTTCTAAATCATCAGCATTATCAAACTGTTCTCTACAAATTTTACATTGATGCTCTTTCAATGGCTCATTGTTATCAATATCAGATTTACAATGTTTTGCAACAAGTGCATTTTCATTGTAGCATTGTTTCTTACTGACATAATCCATAACATCTGATATACCATGTTCCAATAAAAGATGAGTTGAAAATGATGGTTTTACAGCAAAACTTTGACCACACTCCAAACACTGATATGCCATGTATGGTTCTTTGTGCTCTCTCAAATGCATTTCTAATGATTCCTTGTCAGTACTTTGGTGATGACACTTATTGCAAGCCAAGTAATTAAGATTATTTGTTGAAATCTTTGTGTTTTTTGCAGATTTTTTTTTTGGAACCTTATCATTATCTTTTTCATTAATTACAATTATCATTTCATTTTTGTTTTCCTCCTTTTGTTTATGTTCTCTTAAAGAATCTTCATTGAGTTTCTCAAGAACAACTTTAATATCAAGACATTTGTAATTTTTATGAAATCTTTCGTAATGGGTTTTTATGTTTTCCCATGATTGGGACATCATGTTTTTGCACAAGTGACATTTGATAAGTTTTATATTATCCTCATTTTCTTTTAACACAATAGAATTGATATAACTTTTCTTATTATTACAAACAGTAGTCTTCATAGACAAGATACTTTTGTATGTGCTTCTATATATTTCTTGTAACTGTTGGGATATATTTATTTCTTTCAAGTGGTTATACATGTGATGACTTATCAAATTCGAAGGCAATTTGAATATTTTACCACAAGACCAACATGGATACACAAAAGTGTTAACATGATAAGCTAAATGTTTCATAACTTGACTCTCAACCAGTAATTTGCCATTACATTCTGTGCATTCAAACAAAATGACAGATGGGAGTCCGTAATTGTGAACTTTCAAATGTTGCTGCATCTCATATTCATTATAACCACACATAGCACACGATGGACACTTGTACATTTTCTTTAAATGAAGAGATGTCATATGCTCATTATATTCATTTGGATGGAAAATATAACAGTTCTTTGCCGAGCATCTTATTCGTGCAGTTGCTCTCATCATTTTAAAACCTTCACAATCATGTGTATATGGATATTCTACACATTTGTTTTTCAGTGTAATGCCACATTCAGGACAGAAAAAAGGCGGATGTTTTAAATGAAGACGTAGGTGAGCTTTTAATGCACAAGTTGTAGGTAAAGTAAACATACATATAGGGCATGTATACAACAAAGCATTTGAATAGTGCATATAATGTGCCACCCTGTCTTTGTATGCGATTCCAGTCTTCGTGTGGTCAGTTTTGCATTCATAGCATATATAATTTCTTAATATTGTTTTTTGTTGATTTTGATTCTGTTTTGAAACAAGTTCAGGTGAAGCAAGCAAAGGTTCTACATTTAAATCACCTATGTTAATAGTTGTAGTTTTGAAAGCATGGGATCTAATGTGGCTTAACAAATTACAGCGATTGTAAAAAACTTTTATCACATCACAATGTCTACATTTATAAGTGATTTTTACAGATTTCCTATTAATATGGTAATGGTAGCTAGATTCCACAATGTATCTGAAAAAGATATATTTTTATTGTCAAAGTAGAGAAAATAATATTTTCATGTAGAGGGGGGGGGGGGTTTATGCGGTTTCTACAACTCCAGGGCTAACGCGTATTTTGCGTGAAAAATATAATGTTGGTCCCCTATGAGTTTCTAAGCTACTGAACAGATTTAGTTGAAATCTTGGTTTGGTATTCATAGTAGTCCAGTCTTGTGGTTTATATTTTTTGACACTTTGAAGAGTATTTTTGAACAGAGGCGAGATTGTGATTATCTTGTTGCATTGCATTGATTTTACGTTAGTTACTTTTTCTTAAAATCAACATTATACCTGTCTTCACAATCAGTACAGCGGTACAATTTGTGTCCATACAGTGGCACTGGAACATTGTAATTAGGTATGGCTTTTGTAAACAATAATGTTTTAATATGTGCCTTATTGTTGTGTCCATTAGCCATTATTCTGTAATAAAAACCAAAAGTTATGAAAAATAGTCTTTGATAGAAGTAAAAAAAATTATAAACAAATATGAAATTATGAAAATTACTGTTGTTGACAGCTTAATTAATGTTACAAATATAAATGGGACTGTAAATTGTGTCATTAAATTAAAAACAATGTATACACGATTATAGAGTAGTATGATGACTTGTTTTAGTTGTCTTATCGAAATCTTGTTAGGTTTTTATAGTAAATTCGATACAATGAAACAATTAGAAAATTAGATAACAAAATCCAATTAAATTCTTTTCGTGAAAATATATTACCTAGTTATCTTACTCCCTTATATAAAATCTCATAATTTTCCGATAGCTTACTATAAAATGTCAGACGAGCCTTAGGCGCCCTCTTGGCGGAGTTTGGAAAAACATTTAATAAAGTAGTATCGCCATTACAGAAAAAACAAAATGTTACCAGTACTAGAAACAAAATTGTGACCAAGAAAAGTTTTGGCAAAGAATATTTATTCATTAAAATACGTTCATAAACTGCCGAAACAAAAAAACAACAAATTAATTAACTAGCATGGAGATCAATTTCAGCAAAAACTACTTTTTAACAAAGATGTTATACGAATGGGAGACTTATTAAGGCCAGTTATTTCGACCCCAGCGGCTAGTAGTATGTTGTTTGATCACCTGCAACTTCACTGACTTATAAAGCGAAGTGCTGTTTTTATATTCGTATCAGGCGTAATCTCAAAAAAGATATTTCAAATTCCTAAAAAAATGCAGCACAATAAAAACAATAATGTTCAGTTAAAAACCATCCTTATCTATACTTACTGAAAGAAATCTGCATCAAAGGGAGTATTAGTTATAACGAGCTTCGTGCCGCTTGTTGTTCATCACCAGGGACTCTGCTTTCATTCAGTCGGAGAAATAAAATGGACACCAATTTTTTATGACACTATTCTGTTAGTCCAGATCTAGAACTAGATTGAGACGAAGACTACAGCGGGTGGCGCTAGCGTGCCTGTCTCCGACCATTGTTAACTTGAGGCTGGGATTATAGTTAACAACTAGCTGTTGCCCGCGACTTCGTCCACGCAATATTAAGATAAAAAAGTAGGCTATATTATGCCCGTCTATGTCAGCTACCCTTTAGTGAAAGTCCGGTTGAAATCGGCCCAGCCGTTTTGGATGTTACCCGGAACAAACGCGTCTTGCGGATAGATATATAATTTTTTAATGCGATTTTCGTTATCAGCAACACAAATACATCATCTTGCCGAAATCCGGAATTTTTCTTTTTGTATTACAAACAGAAACTCAGATTTTATTATATGTATAGATTTACTGCCTTACTAAGATTATCTTATGCCCTAATATTTTTCACACACATTATGAAGTTTTAATTTCCTGTTTGGATCAATTATTTAGATTACACACATAAATTAAAAAACATTCCGGTCAGAGAAAAAAACATGTTTCAATAAAACATTGGTACAATGTAAAAAGGGTGAAAATGAAATATCTTACATAATCAGTAAAAAGTATATTTGTATAAAAATCGGAAACATTTTAAAGTTTATGGCACATTTCTTATCACATTAAACATAATTAATTTTAAATTGTTGTACTTACACATAATTGTACACAATGGTAAAAAATATAAAAGCATATTTATAATATTCTAGTACGTCATAACATTAGTTTTTATCATATAATAGTAATATCTAGTCAATTACTTTGGTATAATTGAATGTTCTTGAACCCATCATTTCACCCAAGACAGACAGAACATTGTTGTCTTACTTCCACATTATTCTTGCATAGAAAGTATAGCATTATCTATTTCAGAATTATAAAGTTTATTTAAGATGTTTTTTTCATACTTGTCACGTTTGTAATAGTAAGCAATATCAGACCTCACACTGGAATTATTATCATCAGTTAGAGAACTGTATATCATTTTATTTGATAGCATGTCTTCATCATTAGGTATCAATAATAAATAACTTTCTACTGCTTTGACAGCATCTTCAATCCTTCCTAAATTGTAATATGAAATTTGTAAATAATTCAGAACATCAGCTAGAAAACCATTTCCAGAATCAAAAGCTAATGACTCAAGTTTCTTTTGACAATTTTGTTTACATATGACTAGGGACATCATATAATTTGATACAGTGACCGAGTATTCAGGAGACCATTCCAGTTCTGATTGATGTTGACATTCAGCTCGGCACATGTTCTCCCAAGACAAATAATCAGTTAATGTTTCTTCCATGTTAGCAGCTGTTTCTGCCCATTTTTTTAAATTGTATTCCTTAATTCCAAGATGGTACAATATTTTATAAACTTCACTCTCAAAATCTACAACTTCATTTGCATCAACTTCAGGTTGATCGAGATAATATTCAAGATTTTTTTTCATCTTCTCATCATTTGGGTTGGCAGACAGATATGTGTATGCTGCAGATGCTGCTTTAGGAAAAGCATTCATTTGGAAATAACATATATGAAGGTACTCATAAGGCTTTTTGGAATTCATATTATTTATTAGAGATTCAGATATAATGTTGTTTAAGTGGGCATCCTCAAATCCTTTTATTTGACAGTCAGTAATGCACAGTCTTGTATTTAAAAACTTTTCATAAATTTTTATATCTTCAATTTCTTCAATTTCCGAATTCCATTTATTTGAATCACACTTAAGTCTGCAGTTTATTAGAATGATCCTGTGCAATTTATACAAATGCAATGTGTCCTCAAATTTCGCTATGCACTCAGACCATCTTTCACCAGCATAAGCATCTAAGCCTTTTTGGTAAATTTTGTCAATTGATGCCAACTTTAAAGCATTAATATAGAATATGTTTGCGAATGCAAGAAAAATGATGGTAAACTGCACATGTGTAGCCCACATTGTTTTTGAGACAAAGCAACACGAATTACTTAGACATTAATTTCAATTGTTTTAAGTGTGTTTATCGCACTTTTCTTAGTTATGAATTGTACTGACCTAATTACTAAAACAGAGTACAATAACCTTTGCGAAGCTTTACTTACTCGTCTGTTTTATCAATTTTACCATCAAGGTTTAGTAGTACAATGTGTAATTCTTTTATCAACAACTATGTGATACTACTGATTAGCAAAGTTTTATCCAATGTTTTTACTTAATTTTAATATATTTTTGTACAAATGCTATTTGTTTTATTTTCCCGCCACAAGGAATTTATTGGAATTTATGACTATGACATTGACTTGACAGCTTGAGATATTTAATGCAGCAAAGAGTAGGTTTTGCAGATAAATGTAAAATTGTCTTTGGTTTATTTTTTCAACGTCGCATTTTTATGATTATTATTGAATGAAAAATATCTGCTTATGGCAATTTTCAGATATTATTATGAATTCGAAATCTGCGACGTTTGAAATCTATTTTGGAATTTACTGCTTTTTTAGTTATATAAAAGAATTTATATTCAAATAGAGCTAAACCAAACTTATGGCCTATAACAATTCTGTGTTAGTAGGTAATTGGAATGAAGAACGACTTAAAAACGAGGTAAAATCAAATCAGACAATCCATGACCAAATTATGACCTTTATTACAATAAAGTTACAGTGCATTTTCAGCACCACAAGTAAAGTGATCGGTAGATAGAAAACTTTTCGTATATAAAAAAACATAGGGTCGCCGAAAAAGACAGCATCAAGCAGTCGGTACCGATGAGTCCGAGGTCGTCTTTGGAGTTCAAAGTTTGTTCCGTTTAATTTAACGATCACAGAAGCTGTTGGTACCGACTGCTAAAAGCAGTTGGTGTTAGGTGGCACTTAGTCAAATATTCAAACAAGTACAATTACAATTTCAGTATGAATTCAAATTATTTCTTAGAAAACGTGATAGACACGAGCTATTGCTGCAAAGATCAAGGACATTATTTAGCAATTTACTTAAAGAGGTAAATATTACAGTTTAAATAAATATGTTATTGAGGATCGAAATGTTATTGTCTGGTAAAAAGATGGACGAATGAACTTCGCGTTTCTTCCTTATTTATTGTAAAGAATAAAGATTAAATATAGAGTCGTGTTAGCGGTACGGAATACAATGTTGGTCAAGGAGGCTCTTTTACTGTAATATACTGAATATATTTTTGCGCAAATTAGCTAGGTAACTAATTATGAATTTATTTTCAGAGACCTCTTGCAATTAGCGGAACCTACGTGCTTTACGGATTCAATGTGCAAGTCGTTGCAACGGATATGCCAGGTAATTATCACAGGTTTGTATGTATCTATTTAAACAATAAAAACATATAAACCTTTTTAAAATACATGTTTTAAGATTGTACAATATTGGCGGTAGTGAAGCTTTCACGAGGAAGAGTATTAAAGGGTAATTATTGGACAGGCGCTTTTTGTAAATTACGATATTCAATTCTTTCGACCTGTGTATTTCTATTAGAATAATAGGATGAGGGATGTTCTATGATAGGTTACCTCCCACTTTGGAAAAGTTATGGTATTAAAAAAACAACTATAGATAATAAAGTTATTTCTTCCATTTTCAAATGCAGTGATAGGGCAAGCGAAAGGTTCAAAGCCACGGTACGGCTTAGCGTTGTCAAGTTTGGTGAGAGAGCGACAAGTCGACTACATGCAGAACATTAGTGATGGATGTCTAATGACTTTGTCACCGATCACTACTCCCTGTTGCCGCAATACATTCGTTATACTAAGGTTTAATCTATTTTTCTTGGTAATTTTTTAATGCTATTGCAATTACTTGAAATAATTGACTACATAGAGGTACCATTTTATTGCGACCAATAACGATAATACGCTGTTTTGACTCGGCTATTTATGTTGCTTTATACTTTTTTTAGTACCAAAGGTGAAGCTTCACGAGGCGAGAAGATGAACTATGGGGATGAGTTTTTGCTGAAAGCTGAGAACTATGGGGAACCTGAGGTGCGATTACGATATTATATGGCCCAGTTTTTGCGTCTTATTATCATGTTTCTTATATTTATGACTTATTCGTTTTTGCTGCCTATTTCGTTAGATACAACGTCATGTATGTGAAGGCGGTTTGGCCCATTGTGGTAGTATGACATATGACCCGTCCCCCATTTCTTTCGAAATAGGGGTCACCGAAAGTTTCCTTGGTCCATTTAGTTTTGATAATTTTAACATATTCACATTGTGGATAAATAAAATATAGGCGGCACCACTTTACGTGCGTTTCACGCCGGAAGGTGCCCCAGCGCCCGCTGACCGAATGCCCCTCCAGCTGAGCAACAATCTTGACTCTTGTTGTCGTTGGACCACAGTGCCACTGTTGCCTTGTGACAGGCTTGAAGGATTAGGCAGTCCGATTAAGGTATTTTATTTTACTTATTTATTGATAACTTACAAAACATAATAAAACAAAAGACTGACGGCTACTTACAAGTTATCGCAGATAGTTACAAATATAGATTATGATGAAATTCACTCCTTGTTTAAATCACATTAAATTAATATAAAAAAATCATCCCTTTGACTCGCTATCACGTATGGAATACACGGTTATTAAGTCGTTTAATTTTAAATGCCGATGTGTTAAATATGTCTATATGATCAGTGATTCATCATCATCACCAGCTCACTATAAGTCCCCACCGAGGGCTCGGGGCCTACCCTAAAGTTAGGGTGACTAGGCCATAGACAATCACGCTGGCCAAGTGCGGGTTGGTTGGCTTCACACATATCTTTGAATTTCTTCGCCGATATGTGCAGGCATCACGATGTTTGGCTTCACCGTAAGAACGCCGGGTAAATTATGTACATATGAAAATTCGAAAAATCGGAAAATTTTGGTACATGGCGGCGGGATTCGAACCTAAGACCTGTAGATTACAAGTCAAGTGCTTAAACCACTGAGCCACCGACGCTCTTGACGATCAGTGATTGCATTATAACATCTGTACGCTCGTACTAACTGATTTCCTTGTACTGTTCTTATTCTTTACACGTGGTGTGTATACTATATTTTTAATGTTTATAAGACCGTCCTAGTGTATCTATATTTGTAGCGGTATTTATGCAGTTAGATGATTGATATAAAGATATCTTAAATGACTTTATATTGGTATATTTTTATAGACTAGTACGAAATTGCTTATCAAGAACTGTGTCGCGGATAAGAATTTATGTGTAATGAATCAATCCTGGATGCAGACGTTCTTTGGACCGGTAATTTATTTTTATTTATCAGTTAAAATACTTGTAAATTTATGATTTCTGTGTCGGAATGTCTTTAGCATTTTTTAAAATTAAATATTTGGTTTGGTAATTATGTTTGTATCTAGGAATGTGGTGTCACGTGTAGGAACTACGTGGACATACACAAGCGATCTACCGCAGAGAACATCTTCTCTCTGGTCAGCGACGTCGAGACGAAGACAAAAGATTAATATCCAAATGCCAGATGCATTACAAATTGTGAAATTAATTATTTATTTATTTGATAAACACATTTAATTTAGCTATGGTTTCAATTGGAAATGAAAAAATGAAAATAACTTATTTCAAAAGTATAACAATCTACACTGTCCTATTTACGTCTTACTTCTCCATCGCTTTTCGAAAATACCAACACCCTCACACTAGTCCAGACCTGTGTCGTGAGGGTTTATACTGTACAAGGGAGTTTCTATCCTCGAGTTCGTCATAAGACAATGAGGCAAGCCTCTCTCTCTTTATTTCATAGGTTTTCTTCAATTCAAATACTAACTTATTTGACATGTGTGAAAGCCCTACTGATAAGTCAGAAATACAGGCATATGTAAATATTATTTTGACTGTAGTCTAAATGGGAGAACCGATTTTGACTAGTGAAGTCTATGTAGTTAGTATTTTATCCCGGAGTATTAAAATTGTATAACCAGATAGGTTTATTGGTTTTTTCAGTTTTTAAATATGTGATCCAAATAGCTAAATTTAATATCTAAATCAAAAGAAAGGATGCGATTCTGTCAATACGACGAAGTTAATATAGAAAATAATTAAAGCAATTGTTCACAACTTTATTGAAAAGAAATAAAGGTTTATGTAATTAAAGTGGCAGCGACTGACGCAAACTCATTAGCTCGCCAGTTAATTGCGGAAGAGGCGCCGAATTCGATGCCTTTTAACGTTACAAAGCTGACGTTTGTGAATCTGCATTTCAAATATATTGCACTCAAATACATCATTCAGCACGTAAATTACTGAATTGTAAACGGCTTTTTCGTAATTTTGCAATTAATTCTTCGGTGCTATATTAATCACTAAATTCTTAACGAAACGGCTTGGGTTACAATATCATTTCTCTGATTAAAGTGCACAAATGTATTTCAGCAAAAAGCGTTTACAAAATTATTAAGAACGTGTTTTTGAAACTTACTGATGCAGCCAACAGTCACTAGATGGCCCTACTAGTTGCAAAACGAACTTTTCTACAGCTTTCTGACAAAACGTTCAGTACCAGTATAGATGCAACTATAATGAGAAGTTTCTCAATCTAAATCCAAAACGATTTAAATGTCCAAATGTATCAAAGTAGATTTTATTTGTATTTGTAAATAATATTCAGTCAACTTACAATAGTAATTATGTGAAACTTCTGTCTGTTTATAGCTACGAAATTAAGTATAGTGATGTGTGAAGTGCCTTAATTAATCGCTATCAGACCATTAGCGTGGCCGTAATTGCGGAAGCAGAGTGAATCCTCGCTGCAATGAGATTATAACACTGTCAGAATTTTAACTTTTAATCATAATAATTATCATAATAAAAATTTGAGCAGTTGTTGATTTAACAAGTAAGTTTTAATGAAAAAGTTAAAAAAAATAATAAGTTACGTCATAGGAAGTAAAGGTGTAACAACTTCAAGTTATAGATGGCGCTGTGTGAATCTTTGTAGAACTTATAGTCAAAATAAGTTATTATTTAATGTTATTTTGAGCTACTTATACCTAACATTTCTTTATAAGCACCCACAGAAATAACAGGTAACTTACTTTTGAATCCTGCGTTCTTAAACAGTTTTAATCACAAAAAAAGTTACTCTATTTCAGATTACTATGAGCTGATGTATCGAAAGTTTGGTTACAATTCCATCAATTGATTGTTTCCTTACTTTATTATAAATGTTTTGAAATAACCATAACGTGAAGTGGCGATTAAAAGTTGTCGTGTGCCTGAGTAATTGCAAAATACTCTGTGAAGGTAAAATGGTTTAAATTCGGTGTAAGTAGCAATCAAGTTGCGGTTAATTAAGTCCTCGCGTTCAGAATTCACCGGACTGCACCATTACCTCAACAAAGTGCCACTCAGTTTGACTTTCTTACTTTGTCAGACTTTCTAGAGAAATTGCATTTAACATTGTTACTTTCCGCGTTAAATAATTAATTACTTTCCATTATAATATATTTTTGAATAGAGATGTATAATAATAATTTTTCACTTAATACTGCAGTTTCAAAGATAAACTAATAAAATGTCGGTTTTAAAAAACTAGAAAGGTGATGCACTTTTTTTGTAACGTTATTTTAAAATCTAATTAGATTTGTTTAATATTTTGTAGAAATACATATAGTAGTTTATAGTACTTATGAATATAAAAGTATAAGATTGTACGAAGATCTAAATGCATGAAAAATAGTTCATATTTTTCTGTATTACTTTTGAACCTTCAAGGGAAAAAGATTTAGGATATAGGGCAAATAGCTTTGAATAATTTTCTCATTCTGTTTAGGTCCACGATTGAAATGAGAAATATTTCGGTTAGCTAATCCTAAATAGGGTGATTTTTGAAATTGTGCATTTATGAAAAGTTTTCTTATCTAAATTGTTTTGATATACTTCTTTCTTATATATTTTTTGTTATTTTTGAAGACTATCTTTTAAAGTCAAGTTCAAGAAATAAATAATGGAAAAAAATTAAATTCATAAATTATCAAAGCAAAACAGAACTTAAGTAAGATGTCAGGTTTTCGTTCCGAAACTAATTACAACTCGTTGACTTAACGTCTTCACTTCGCTTTGTTCTATTTGAGTTAGAAACACTGAAGAACTGAGAGTGCATTTTTAATATTTTGAATTTAACTTTTTACATACATATATTAAATCGGCTCACTTCATTAATACACATAACTATATTATTTTACATATTTCTCGTAACTCGTAACCAAAGATGTTTGTATACAGTCGTAGCCTCTACGTGCTATAGCCATTTTAGTCTACGGTCTCATTCAAATGTACCGCAAAATTATATATAAGCTTTTAAAAATAATATCTAAACTAAAAAGATACAAGCAAAGAACAATAGTAAAATTTTTACCTTTTTGTTTGTGGAAATAACCTGTAATACCGACGTAGCCTAAATCAGACATTGATCCGGTCTCACTAATTGGGCATGTCAAAGCGGCGGCCAAATTTCACTATATTTTCACTGTCTGGTTTTCTTTACTAAAGGATAAAATAAAATGTTTGGATTGTCGATTGTCATCCATTAACCAGTTTAGTTATAGGTTATTTTTGTTTTTTTTTGTAGTTGTTGCATCAAAACACTTTTTTGAGAATGATTGCAGACTAAAATATTTCGTTTCTTGTTAGCTGTTATATATAAAAATTGCATACATCGCAAATGTTACGTCCTGAGATTTTAATGTTATCAAATAGAAGAAAGTGCTTTGAGAAAAATCCAACCTACGCAGCGTCTGGAAACTAAATTTACTGAAATATTTCAATAACCTTTGAAGAAATCCTTTTCAAGCGTACGTTCAAAAATAGTTTCTTATAAACCTTATCAATTACATTAAGTGGAAAATTTTAGATAGATCATTCCCGGATTTTCATGTAGAGGAGAGCCCATACAAACATACTCCTATATCTATTTACTATGTTTACTTTCTGTCTAATGGTAAAATTTCCCTGATAGGTCCAATGTCGGTGTTTTGATCCTATAACTGTCAATTTTCACTGTCAAAATTTCTCAGGTTATTTAAATGTAAATGCTTACAAGCATTCAATGGTATGAGATGAAGTGGATCCAATACGTTGTGTACGGAATATATCAACTAAATGGGGTTCTACTTAGAAATCAAGCGTCGGAAATGGGCTATATATTAATGTAATGAAGCCGTTCTGAGTGCGTACGCCAAATGCTTGACAGCGTTCAGCCACAATTGATCTGACAATATCTATTAATCAGGGTTACATTTCAAAGCAAGCACAAGTACCGAAAATAGATTTTTAGTTTGCAACATACAATGTTATATTTGTATTTTTGTTCAATAATAAGTCTAAATATTTACTAGCTGTTCGCGTGCGGCTTCATCCGCGTGTAATTATAAAAACTTCATTTTGTTTTTTACATTTGTCAAATTCTCAAT
>LD688948.1:2726696-2739092 GCA_003118335.3 Papilio memnon
TATCTGTTTCGCATAGACCTTAAATTACATTTTATTTTTTAGCCTCTATACGTTAGATACGATCCTAATCCTATACCGGGGTTATGCGGGTTGTATCCACTTTATTTTAGTGAAAATCCAGTATCAAACACTCGTTGGCGGTTTTTACCTGTTCAGCGACCTAATATTACAAGATTCGAACAAGAGGGACTTCCAGTTCAAGTAAGAATTATGTTTTAATGCTTATACTCTTATACTTTTTCAATATTTAGAACCTCTTCTTGCAGATATCTATGACAATTAGTTCTAGCGATATCCGGTGTCCGGATTGACTGCTGCCTTAAAATATTAAACTTATTTTAGTGCAATAAATCCAGTATTAAAATATTTTTAATAAAATGACTAATGTTCGTTGCAACCACAGGTTAATATAGATATTGTGGTCAACCATTGCGCGACCAATGTTAATTTGGGTGTTAACATTGGCAAGTGGGCTTTAGGATTTCACGGAAAGGTAATTTTTGTTTTTGTTTTCTCTGTACTAACAAACGTAAACTTTCTATATTCAATTGTTAACAGATCTGTACACTTTTAATGAAGACGTGTTTGGACATATATGGCAGAGAATTACCCAATAATATTTGGCAAATTTATATACCTATTGCTGCATAACAACATTTTTTATCTATAAAATTAAAATGAAATATCTGGTGTTACTGGATTTTATTTATTGAAAAAACAATAGTAAAAAATCAACAGTTTCTCAATTAACTTTGAAATAATGTATTGGGAAATGTCCTCTTATTTCTCGATCGACATTAAGAAGGATTTATTTTAATACCAATACATTTAGTGATCGATATTGCAAATCTTTTTCATTAACAATTTTTTAATTGATTGATATGAAAAAATGATTCTGTACATATACGAGTAGGTAAGGAAACAAAACCTTTGTAAGTAATTAAGCAGTGTTGTTCAGCGAGCCGCGGCATTTCATTAACAAAGGGGCCTCTAATTTTGACTTTCCCCTTCTTAAAATTGAACGAAATGATTCATTTTAATTTATACATAAGATTTTTTATGTTTAAACTACCGTTTCACCACAATTTTACGTGATTACATTTTTAAGATGTCAGTCAAAAACACGGTTAAAAATATTTTTCAAAGACATACTAAAAGTGTGTACTAATTATAATTATATTAATAACTAGCTGTTCCCTTGCGGCTTCATCCGCGTGAAATTATAAAAAAAATATTTCATTGTTTGCCTACATTTGTCAAATTATCAATTGCAAATGTCAAAATGACGTAACATTATGACAAACCGTGGCAATCTTGCTTCCTTGATGTTGGCAGCAACTTATGGTCTTCTTTCCACATTAGGGTTTTTATCCAAAATATTTACCCCCTAAGATTAAAGGCGTGAAAATGTATAGCCTAAAGCGTGACGTAAGTGTAGGCCTTTTTGTTAAAAAAATAATTATTCAAAAATATGCTGTGTTTGCTGAGATCTTAGGCAACAAAGAAGTGTGTGTTTACGCTTTATTATATTAGTATAGATTGTATTACGAAGACTTGGAAAACTTAAGAAGTAACATTTCAGAAAAACTACGTTAAGACAATATTTACTCCGGCAAATGAAACTGTTGACTAAAAAAAGATTTACCTCTGTCAAGTCAAGACGGAAACAATAGAACAATAGGCGGGAGTTTGCAATTTAAACATTAATCTTTTGCAGGAAACAACGGGTCTTGGGATAAAAGTTTATATACAGTGTGTGTCACGAACAAATTACCGTAATAAGATAGGTAAAATTAACCCCCATTAAGGTAAACATTGACAGATTAATCTAACTAATATTATAAATGCTAAATTTTGGATGGATTTTTGTTAGAATGCATCTTCAGAACGGTTGTATGGATTTGGATGAAAGGTACATGTAGAACACTGGCTGGAAAAACACATAGGCCACTTTTTTATTTTTTCTTGAATTCGCACGGACGAAAACTAGTGGGACTTATAAAAGGTTGGTACTAAAACTTTCTGGAATAAGTGAATTTTATTTCTGTGACCGGTTTTTGCTTGCTTGATGCGACAGCAACAATTTGTTAAACAAATGTTGAGTGCTATCAAAATAAAGTATCAATATAGCAGTAACTTTCTAACAAGGGGTTTAAAAAAAAACTTCATTTCAAAAAATTCTTCAAAAAACCGAGATGATAATTTTTTTAAGCTTGTATCAATAGTGGAGTCATGTTGTTGGACATTTTAAAGAGGTCTGAATGCTCCAAAAAGGGTTCTTTAGATTATTTCGATGTATTTACACTGAATTTTTTCAACGTCTTTTGCACAAATATTTGATTATTAAAAAAAGTTTGTATCTAGCTTATCTCTAGTTTATTTTTAAAATAATTTCTTTTGTAACTTACAAGACGCAACACTTTAAAAATATATTTACCGCGTTTACGACAATAGTCTCGTTTAAAGTTAGATAGAAATCTTGAGCAAAGAAATTATGCTGCGACCTCGGTTTGAATAATTCATATACACCAAGGAAAGATAAAATCGATCCTGAAAGTGGTCTAGGGGATAAATAGAAAGGACGTTATATATCCGATTTAAAAACTTTAGATATGGGAACTTTAACTCTGAAAACGTTACGTACTTATACTTAATTTATATTTTAAATATCAGTTTTAAAACCGTTAGTATTTTTAATATTCTTTCTCAAGTTTCTATCGCAGTTTTCTTAAAGATAATGGTAATTAAAGAAGTCTTTTTGATACTAACTATGGTCGACTTTGACCAGTTTAGATGACTCACATCGTTGATTCTTATTTGTATTAGATGTATAAAAAAATGGTAGTACTTTTTTAATCAAACTTTATTTGAATGCGGTGTCACGTCTGATCAGTTCAAGACGTAGTAAACAAAAGCATTTTGGTAATATTGAGAGAACTCATTTGCGATCCGGCGCCCGCCCGGCGCGGTTCACTAGACCTATGAAGATGCCCTCTATTGACAAGGTGTTATTTCTTTCATAGAACTTTCACAGTGATTATTTCTTGTACTATCAGAGTTATGTTAAAGAACAACTGTATATCAAAGAAAGTTCCAAATACTTATGTAGGACGCAACTTGTTAACGCTTAATTCCATTGTAATAAGACTTGTATTATAACAATACTGCCTCAATTTTATTCTAAGTTAATTAATTGTAAGAGGTGTATTTAGTACAAGTATTTTGATAGTGGGAATCCACACGCTCTATTCAACAGTATTCTAATTTTGTATTAACATTCAAGTACTGTTTAATGTAATCAGTTGAAATGTAAACTACGGTTCAGTAGAAGTATCGCAACAGCAATAACACGCCCGCTGTTTGCAGGATAAACCAAACGTAGCATTCCGCAATATTAAACACAAGACGCTGGCTCCGATCTTGGAATTAAGTTTCTTAGAATCTCGCAACCCTAGCGTACAGAGTACATTTATACTCATTTAGTACCAATACATACATCATGTTCGATTAGTGTGTTTTTATTCTTGTTATTTTAATATTAATTAAAAAATTTAAATTTACTCCATCCGTATTATTTCATATGTGGTTTATATTGGTGTGTGCGTTTAAATTAAGAAACGAACGTTAGTAAACCATTGCGGAAGTATGACAATATCACATTTACACCAATTGAAAACTCACAATGCATTTTGCTACGACGACGCATGTCTACGACACACGTATGCTACGAGTTGTAGTTTGCGCCAAGTTACTTGTCAGTTTTACTTCTAGTGTTTAAGTTATTTGCAGAGAATTTGTATACTGTATATTTTATAATATGTAAATAGTTATATGTATTAAATATTAAATAAATCTATATATAATATATAAAAGAAAGTCGCGTTAGTTACACTATTTATAACTCAAGAACGGTTTCACCGATATGGCTGAAAATTGGTGAGGAGGTAGCTTAGAGCCAGGAGACGGATATTTTTTTTTAATAGGAAATTTTGTAATCTTTGGTTGTGTGCTTATTTTTTTTAATTCACGAATTGTAAGGACTATAATTATGTTGCTTATGGTACATTTAAATAAACATAGGCGATACAATACAGGCAACGTTTATCGTAGAGTTGTGAATCATGAATTATTCACTTTGAAAACAGTTACCGGCTGACTAACCGCTACAGAGCTGCAGACAACTGAAACAACAACGCCCCCCACCCCGCACCCCGTACTCCGCACCCTGCGCCCGCACCCCGCACCCGGCACCCCGCAGCCCACGACCACAATAAAAATATTTACTCCCGGATACCTTTCAATAATTTATTGCCAACTGTTTATTTTAATTTGTTAAACAGTCAGTTATTATTTTCAGTATCAGTAGTTAGTGTAACGCAGATTTATTTAACGGCAACCCTTAGTGCAGGTTAAGTATTAAAAATCTATAATACTAAGTAACTGAGCGGAGGTAAATATAAACAAAAGCCCGTGTAGATGTAAATTGTCGACTTCGCAAGTTCAAAGGTTTCTATTAATTGCTATGTAATCTAACAGATTGTACATGCGCGGGGAAGTTTATTTACAATTAATTTGGTGGATGGTTTATATCAACGTTATGCTTTAACCCAAAGTGACACGAGGCAGAAAACAATTAATGTGTTATTATAATTAATTGCGTGCTACAGTCCCCGGGCCGGGCAGCCGCGCTTACCAAATACAATGTTTTAATTAATACCACGAAATATACAAATTGCTATGACGTGCTCTACGAAAACACAATGTACTCAATATGTTGCCATAAAAACAGCATTTTGCTATTTTTTTTAATTTCGAAATATAATTTTATAAGCCGAAAGATTTTTTTGTATTTAATAGTATAATAATTTGACGAAGTGTTTACCACAGTTTTATATTGCTTCAATTTATTGATAGATAGTTATTATCTGTTAAAATACTTTAGAATTGCTACAAATTTTTATATTTGAATTGCTGAACAATAACGTACTGGTTCGTACAGTAATAAAGGATATGATAATTCTGTTGGCAGTAGCACATATCGTTTGTATAAATAGTTATGAAATGTATAATAGTGTGCGTGTAAATTTAATGTTTAAAACGGTCTGCGGTGGGCAGTAGCCTGCGGGCTCTAGTTCACGTGTTTACCTCATAAATCACTCGCCCAATGTGCATTGTGCGAATTCTAACTCTATTAGTGTACACGGTTTTACGATTCAATAAAAGGAAAATCTGTTTATGATAATGTAATCTTGTTTAAGGATTATATTAGAAAGGTTTTTCTCAGTTATATAAACACAAAAGCTGAAAGAAAAGCTTTATCTTGTCATATATATACTGTTATTATGTTTACAAAATTTTATTATTTTAGTTATTTGACTGCATTTGTAATCTTGACGTATAGTTTACCATTTTTATTTTCCTCGCAACTTTTCTCGTAATTGATTGTTACTGTAGCTCTGTGTAATATCCTGCGGTGTCTTCGTTGCATTATTCTGAAACATTTCCCTCATTTCCTTTCGACTCTTATCTCCTACGGTCTTACATAATAGACGAATTAAAGTCAATGTATCGGATAATGGCGTACTGGAGTCAGACCATAATACATTTGCACCAACATCTGCCCTGAATTATATTATACCAGAAATCTTACATCGATGTAGGAAGTAAACTTCGGTAAAGAAAATATTGAAATTCTAATCCATATAGTCACTCCTTTCATAATCGCTTATTATTTTACCTTTCTATTCATCGACATTTTCTTAGGGCATTGTACAAATATTGTTTTTTATTTATCTCTATTTCTTATTGTCGAAGTTAACGGATGGTATGGTGAATACAGGCTTTTCGTCAGTGAAAACCCATGGTTAAATTCAACAGCTATTTTAGTTGTTCTATTTTCTTTGGTTAACAAAACAGCTTCCTGGCAAAGTATCGTAGCTCGATTACACAGCGCACAGCTCTATGAAACGTGCCCTGCATTTCGCAAACGTAGCGTAATTTGTGAACAGAAACTTGTTTTGGATTTCTCCTTTTTCTACTTACGAGGTTTAACTTCAATATTAACATAAATCATTACATTTTGAAATAAAATGAGTACTTAGAAAAATATTATTTGCAACAAATATTCCTGGATGAATGTGACAAAAATTATTTAATAGATTATGTTTAATAGAACTGTCATTTTATGATTTAAGCTTAACCTTTATTTTTGACTTTATAATCATACTCATACTAATATTATAAATGCGAAAGTTTAGATGGATGGATGTTTGTTAGAGTTTGTAGCCTAAATTTGCCATAAATGTAGACGATAGTCTGGAAGATCACATAGGCTACTTACTTTTGTTTTTTTAATTCCGCGCGAACGGAGTCGCGGGCGAAAGCTAGTGCTTTATATCTTTTGCAGTTATTCTTTTTTTATAATTATTGTCTTTCACGGATTTACATTTAATTTATTTTAGGCTTATGAAAGTATTGAAATGATTTTTGCTTACATTTTGTACATTTCAGTAGATGAAATTTGACAAACACATGTATGCAAATAAAGAGTTCATTAGGACACAGACAGTGATACAGACAAGTGTTGAATATGAAACATGAGTCCTGAATTATTTATGTAAGATACACCTAGGGGAAGGTTTGTCTGCTCATACAACGAATACAAACGTTTTTACATCTGTCCTCGTGCCCGATATTATCCAAGCTAAGTAATCTATACTTATATCATAAAGAGGAAAGATTTGCATTGTTGAATTTTTGTATATATTGAAATAACTCAAAAACTACTGGGCCGATTTAAAAATTCTTTCACAATTAAGAAGCTACGTTATCATTGAATAATAGGCTATGTTTTTTTTTACAATTTTTGATTTCACGGGGACGAAGTCGCGAGAAACAGCTAGCAATATCTGTTTATATTAGCATTTTTTGTTATTTGAATAAGTAGCATAATGTTTTACACATTTTACTATTATTTTTAATATGTTATCTTTTCATAGATCACCTTGTTTTGATTACATAATTTTTATTTAAGATACTTTTTTAAATTAAGATTTAATCAATCATGCCTTTGGAACAGTAAATAAAACGATGGGAATATATATAAATTAATATAAATATTGAAATACGATTACATTATAGCTAAAGGAGTAAATGAACAGAAAAACGTAGTAGTTTCTGGAACCAAGCCGCACTTCACACTTCGCTAGTGAGTTAGTCCTCGGCCGTGCGGATAAGAGCTTTCTCACTTATTTATTTTCCTTCCAGCTACCCGGCCATAGAACCAGTCGTATTTTATTCATAAACAGTCAACTTTACAACGATAAATATTTCAACAACGTATAGTTACTTCTCGAATACCACTTTACGAAACACCATATATGAATTGATGTAACATACGGGAAACTTCGCAGAAGTAACAAAGATTAATCTGAACAGAACGGACAAACGAATTCAAAGATAAATAACCTAATTGCCTAACGAGGAAAAGTAATGTCGTTTTCGTTCAAGATAAGAAAACGCGAGGATCTGTATCCTCCCTCTCTTAGTAGGCATCTTTGTAATCTGAACTTAATCTATGTTAGTCGACGTCTGTTTGAATTGATTACATTTTTTAACTACTTTAAGGTTCTTTTCTGTTAAAAATAACAAAATTGACACAAGAGAAAATAATTACAGTTGTTTTAAGTTACATTCACGACGGCAACGAGGGCCAGCGTCAAATAACAATGGGAAAGGCGAACAATACAAACCTTATTTACTCAGAGAGTAAAACTCTAGGGTCCTCTTTAAAAACTCTTTTCGCTGAGCTTTTGTAATTGTCTCGACATAAACAGCCAGTGAGACAAGAGTTTACGCTACGTTAGTGTTTTTCACACAAAGTAATGTTGCTTATGTTAAATGAGATAATTCTATAATGTTTCTGTAATAAGGAATTTGAGATATTAATAGTTCAACTTTTGTTGTTAAGTCCATATTAATTTTTGTATTTCATTGTGATTCACAACAAAAGGATTTACGTTATTATGACAAAAAAAATCTTTTATTGTATATTTTATTCATTTCGGTGATTTTTTAAATACCAAATAATAGCATCAAAGAAAATCGACAAAGGAGAGGTCAAAGTTAAAAACTTAATCGGCTTTTTTCATTTAACCAGTCTTCGGCCGGCACATATTAAGTCCACCGTCTGAGTATTTTCAAAGCTCGCTCTATGTATTTTATTTAAAGGTTTTGCTTTGACTTCTTTGGCTTGAAAGAAATCGATTGCGTGCGATCGTTTTGGTCGAATCTTATTTTTATGACTTGAATACTTCGTCCAATACTCGACTAAATGCTTTAATTAGACGATAAAAATTCAATAAATTCTCTGCTACGTGAGCGGCACAACAAACAAGTTTTAGTAAAAATCACGTCTTCTAGTTCCTTGGACATTTTATTTTCACATTTTTTATTTATAATGTGAAAGGTTATAATGCCTTATTGAAATGGAGAGCTTATGGTTTTCTATTTTATTTTCTGTTATTAAAACTTTATTATGCAGTCGTTAAATTATTATTTTAATGGTATTTTTACGGCTCGGGTAAAACCTTACAGTTTTTTATGAGTCCTACATCGAGCCTAGAATGTAAAAATGTATTGCTGTGAATAAGGTTTCTATCTCTATTTGTTGAAAGTGAGTAGTTAGTAGTTCTTGATTAAATAAATTTTCTGATCGCAAATATTTAAACTGAAGAGATAAAACTTTCAATATTTAAATGTGAAGTTTGTAGAAGAGAAGGTTCGGTTTGCCTTTTTACTTATTCAATGAACACCAACTCTGTTAAAAACCGTCCAAAAAGACATTCGCGAGAGGCATTATCGATTCTTAATTAAACTGTGTCTGCCATCCGGCCGTAATTGAATGAAGGTTTTTATCGCCAATAATAAAATTGTCGATTCAATGTCGATTATTACTTTATTAATATTCAAACAATTTTTAGTATTCGCCGTATAATAACGGTAAAGCAAAATTAATTTTGTAACAAATATGTTTCATTATGCTCCTTTTCGTTTAGTTACGCCTTATACTAGTAATAGGGGTGTCGATGGTCCACGTTCGACCCCCGCCATGTACCAATGTGTTCTCGAGTTTCAATTTTTATATCGAACGAAAAAGTTGTGATACAATCTACACATATCGGCAAAGATATATGTGAAGATAATCAACCCGCGCTGGTGACTATGTCCTAATCACACATAGCTTAGTATAGGCTCTAAGTCCAACAGAGAGGATGTACTGTGAAGCTTTCTTAATGTTATGTTTTCCACAGTACATGAAACAGTGATCAAGTTTCATGAAACGAAAAATGTAGATAACCGTATTGTTATCGAAAGATTATATGACTTTTCTTATTTCACGTTAAGAAAACGCGAGTTGCTTGAAGAAGGCGACATATGATTTGCATCAACAAAGTTCAGAATTAAATTTGCAACGTGTCGCATTCGTGCTGTCGCTGCCTGGCGTGGCGTGGCGGCACATGTTCCCATACTGCCTACATTCTTATTCTTTTCATATTAACTTAATTCGAATGAAAATGGAAATAAGAATCTTTTGAAAGAAGTTTGCGAAAGCAGCTTTTACTTTTTTCTGTATTAATTTCATTTATTCCAAAATTAAATATAAATTATGTTTTATAAGTAGGTATTGATTTATGGCTAATTTTTTTAAATAACTTACAGAAGTGATTTTGAAATGAAGCATTTTGTTGTGCACATACAGCATGTATGAGCAACCCAGTTGTAAAACCGCGTTTCAAATCTAACCGGTAAGGGGTAGGCAGATATAAGGAATTTGTGTTTTAACATTTTTTTACGTAGTATTTATTTTTATCAGGTTCGCAAATGTATCGAAATACTACAACCTAAATTTTGCATCTCAGTTGCCTCTAGAGTAAATATATCTGAGGTTCTCCACTACCTGCAAACGATCGAAATGCAAATATTGCCTCCAACTTTGGCAATATAGCCGGTTCGAATCGTTGCTTATTACGTTTTCGCAGCGCAATTTTACTCAATATAAATGAAACCGATTTCACTACCTATATTTGATCTACCAAAATGCACACGAAAACTTTGAAAAATACATTATGATATAAACATTTGGTGAATTATTTTTCTCTTAGTAATAGGTATTCCATAATAGTATGACATTTTTACAATAAACTTGAAAAAATAATTAGTGTCATAAACAAAGAGATTCAAAAACATAGAGTAGGCATAGTTGACACTTCACTTGAAACACTTTTCAAATAATCTTACTAGCGCTACCTGGAATTCAATAGTCAAAATCACAAACAAACAAATAATTCATACACTGAGAAGCGTTTCGGCGTGTCAAATTGAACATTAAGATATTACCGTACAAATAAGTTACCGGTGAAAAAATGTTGTTCTCTATGTCTAGTCTATACATTTCTTAAATGTCTTTGGTTATACAGTTGTTTTATGAGGTGAATACATTTGTGTAACAATATTCATAAATTATATTATAATAGAAAAATATACAAGTCAAAGAAGCAATGTTTATTTAATAAGACATTGTAATGTTTTAAATTCTTTCCCCGGAACGTTAAGAATTTTTAATTAATATTCATTCGTTTGGAGGGTGCGAAGTACTGCTTTTACTTGCAAATTGCCTTTTATTAATCATCTTCGTCTTCTAAATTATTTTTTATTTTTATGATGTTTTATATTAAAGATTAATTTGAATTACGTTGATTCAGTGTCTAAAATTAGGATAACTCTTTGTACATTTTAGTCTACACTTCTATACTAACATTATAAAGAGGAAAGATTTGTATTTTTGTATATATTGAAATAACTCAAAAACTACTGCTCCGATTTTAAAAATTCTTTCACCGTTAGAAAGGTAATATATCTGTGAGTAGCATAGGCTATATTTATTTATTATTTTTTTAATTTCACGCGGACTAAGTCGCGAGCAACAGCTAGTCATTGATAAAATTCTTAAAGAGAAATACAATAGTGATCGTATCTTATATTTTAGAAGATTTCAGGTTTGTTTCTATTAAAATTAAAACACGTAAACTATTACTTCGGGATCTCAGTTACTGTGGTAATTATTATAGTTTAACGCTATCATATTATTTTGTACATTAGCAAAAAGTTAAACGTGCAATAGCTGTTTAAAAATGTAAAGCCATTTACCGACCAGACGGTCAAATAAAAACCTTTTAAATTGCACTTTAGTTGTACAAATACAGTAAATGTTTCCAATTTATTTCTTGCATGCAAATATTTATCATCCATTAGTTTAACCGACGCTTGCTGTTGTAACAATTCCGGATTATTATCATTTAAATTTATAGGAGCTGTAGCGGTTATTAATGGTAATAATTCCTACAGATTCATATATTTCAGGTAATATAAGTAGTAAGTCTATTATACAATAGAAGTACATACTATAAACTACAAGTTTTACATCATGTTTTTTTATTGGTATCTAAACGACCTAATAGGTATGGATGGATTTTGTGAAAGAGGATATGCTTAAGAAGGAAGTGGATAGAAATGGAACAGCAGCACATACTGTGCCGACCCTCCGCAGGGATCGGGGCATGTTGATGATGATCTAAACGACCTAATAGGTTGTACTTTTATCTACAAGTTTCTGAGTTATTGTAAGTATAACATTCGATCTGTCTTGTCCTTTACAATTCAACTCAGAAGCTAAAGACAAGATTTGCATTTCTCAAGTTTAAGATTTTTGGACGAATTAAGATATTTAATTAGATAATTACCTTTTTATGTTCGTAAGAAAATTCTCGGTAGTTGTAATGAGTTAAGTGAAACTTATTGCAACTTGTTAACTTACAGTCGGAAGCCTTTGTTCCGGCTAACTTTGCTCACGCTCTGTACATGTAAGTTTAGTCTAACTTTATAATGTAATATACAAAAGTAATGCATCAAGAACTTTCTAATTAGTATAAGTTAAAAATTTAGTTTACGAGTGTTATAGTGCGATAAATCGTTTGTTAACGTTACGCTAAGAAAAATCTGATTTTATGAAGATTCAATGTTCTATTTATTATTATTATCATTTAGTACACAGTTTCTAAATTAAAACAGTAATTAGGAGGGAGTAAATACTTTTTATTTAGTAATTTATGATACTTTTCACTTAACTTTTTATTGTTGATTTATTTTAAAGACGTTGCCATCACCATCCATCCATCACCATCTTACTAACACGTCCCCACTGAGGGGCTCGGAGCCTACTCTAAGTTAGGGTGAGTAGGCCATAGTCAACCACGCTGGCCCACTGCGGGTTGGTTGACTTCACACATAACTTTGAATTTCTTCTCTGATATGTCCAGGTTGCATCACGATGTTTTC
>LD688948.1:2753844-2772554 GCA_003118335.3 Papilio memnon
CTCATAAAAAAGTAAAAATAGCCTTTTTTACTTAGAGGCTTTAGGTTATATTTATATAATCTTTAGCAACTGCCTACAAGAAATATAAAATTATGCCTACATAAAAATCTTTACTACAGAATTGCTATTATTTTTACAAGGCGCTAAATTTTATGATTTTTTAGAAAACAGAATTTATTCCGTCATGTTTACTGAACATGGTTAAACCTGTATTTCGTAAAAAATACGGATTTTTAAAGAAAATGTTTTTTTAAAACATATCAACTTTTATAAAACACTTTTCAGTGTTTAAAAAAAATCGTTTTAGTTACTTAACGTGTTATTCAAAAAGATAAATTAAAGATTAACATCAATTAAAAATGATAAAATTAAGTGACAGAGTACCAGGTATTCAAAGTAACTTTAACAATAATAAATCTTTATAAAAGTCAAAACAGTTTCTGTGGCGTCAATAAACAACGTTGTCCAAATTTCCTTACACCTTCAAGAATACCGCATAACTCGTAACTCAAGATTTGTAATGAATCACTTCGAATTATTACATGGCCGAGAATTACCTAACGTAGTCAAACTAATATATTGTGGCAAATAAATCATAGCTTAGGTGCGGTAAGCCAAGCACAAGTAAGATTTAATACAATAAGGGATCGCTCTTATGATGTAAAGCACCCTAACATACCGTTTGTGAAGATTACAGGACGTGACTCTACATGTGCTTTTGTTGAGTAATAATTTGTTATTACATTGGCATGTTAAATGTAAGCCTACTCGAAGTTCAGATTTGCTAATCACATCTTCTCACACTCCCTAAGTTAGAAAAATTCGCCATTGATGGATTAAGTCACGGACATTATCATCAAATACAAACTTAGGGGATAAATTTAGTACAAAAATAAATACATTCATTAATGTTTTATAATAGACTAGCTGTTCCCACGCGGCTTCATCCGCATTAAATTACAAAAACTTTGTTTTATTGTTGTATATATGTAAACAAATTGTTGACAAATCAAATTATCAATTGCAAAAGTCAAAATTACGCGTGTCGCAAGTGTAGGGCTTTTTATTAAAGAAAGAATTATTAAAAAATATGCTGTGATTGCTGACATCTTACGCCACAAAGTAGTGTGTTTACGCTTTATTATATTAGTATAGATAGATAACAAACTTTTATTGCTAACATTACAATTACAAACAATTGACTAATCCCAAGATTTTACATGTAAGAGTGTGTGAGCGTTGCTGTTGAATGGGTTGCGAAACAATCGACAATCGCATAACAGTTGTGTGATAGTTTAGTCAAGGGTGTGAGCCCGCTCTAATTGTGGACAAGGTCGGCCTTATCGCTATGAGCAGTTTTTAACATGCAGCAAGAGTCAGTAAGTCAAGGATAGGTACACTAAAGTCAATAGAACTATACTATACTAATACTACATGTATATAAACATAGGACACCTTGATATATTATAATAAAGTTATACGTCATAGAGATCCACTCGAAATTTGCATTCGACAAGGGTGCGAGATGAAACGAACTTACACCCTCTTATTTTCAGTTCAAGGGCTTTTACTTATTCATCCTTTTTAAGTTATCAACTTATCATATAGTTTTTATTATGTAGTGAATTTACAATTAATATTCAGATCAATTTCATAGTATACCTGTTTCTTAACCGTGAGCCGAGTGCGAACATGTCTGCGGATGCTGGCGATGTCTGCTGCAGACGGAAGAACGCGTGGTGGTCGGAGCAGCACCGCCAGAGATGCCGGCACGCCGCCCGCGTCGGCGACTCGAAACCGTAAGTTAAGGTTTCGTTCTGAAATTAACGATTTATTAATAAACGGGAAAATATACCAGTATCATTGTCAGTTACGTTTTTGTACATTTTTTCACTACCTTTATGAAAACTATTTAATTTGGTTATGTTACTATTATGTATTGTTATCATAACATATTTAAATTATTGAAACACATTTCCTTCTTTAGTGTCTCAACATTTCTAATTTAAAATGGTTGAAATAAAATAATAAAACGCCACATAAAGCAGCAGTAAAACATTCGGAATAAGGAAAAGTTCGGAATTCATTTATCACTCAAGTTTATGTGCCACTGTACTGTGGTTTAAGAATATTTTGAAGTCTGTAAAATACGTCGAGATAAAGTCGCGAGGCGGGCGGCGGCGGCGGCTCGACGTGGCGTCTTATCGGAGCGCAGACACCGCACAGTAAATACGACTCTTAGTTCCCCAGACTTATCTGTAATTGCCTGCCTGTGAATGTCTTTCAAGAAGTCGGCATAAGATGGACTCAATCTTACACCATACAAAACTCTACACAATCCGAACCTGCGATCTGAACATGGAATCGGGTCAAGTCTCGCTCAGTATTGTGTTTGATCTCTTTGACAACTTTAATGTGAAGCTCTTTTATCCAGTTTTTCGTAACTATGCATTTAGCAATAAAAAGGTAATGTTATAAATAGGATTTCGATTAAAAATAATGTTGTTAATGAAGAATTCAGTATCTTCTTCATTCATCCTTTTGCTTATGAAAACATGGGAATTAATTATGAAAATGTAGCTATAAAATACATTACATTTTTGTCGGCGACGCGCAGCATGAAGTATCGTCCTCGGTAGTACAGTTTAGAGACGCGCGGCCAATAATAGTTAGCGACCGTATGCTTGCCGCGTAAAAGCAACAGGCCACTTGGCGCCAGGCCCAGAAAGTACTCCACGCTGTCTTCGCCCTGCATTAAGGAAATATCATCTGTTAGACAATTGTTAAACATAGTTCACTTGAACTTGGCGCCCGAAGCATTCTTTGACAATGTTGACTTATGTGTCATTGGAGGTCATAGACCCCGTCAATTCTCAAATATTGTGTAGTTGAACAATGTATATTGCTACTCTGTTTGTCACTACCTCACTCCTCTCTCGTTTCGCTTACCAATACAGGATGTAGGTCGACGCCGTACATGTCCAGCCATTTCACTTTGTCTAAGTAACTGAGCTCAGCTTGCGCTGGAGAGATTCCCCTGAAATGGAACAATACTGGTATAAATCATGTCGTTACTTTCTTAGATAAATTGTCAAACATGAATAAAACATAAAATATTTAAATGTACGCCTATAACGGAGAGAGTAGGTGGAAATTCTAAACGACCGAATTTTGCCAACTGTCCTGTAACTGTGCAGTGTAGTGCTGAGAGTCAAAATAATTACGTTTATCGCATAATTGTAGACAACAATGAGCAATCAGGTGAGAGTTAGCCGGACGCCAGTAAACACCTAGGTACACGTAATTTGCATGTAATTGCGCCTTTGCCGCTCTCCCGCGGTCTGCATCTTTGCATACTGAAAAATTCATTCAATTAAACGGGAAAGGTGGCGACGTTTCGCTTGCGAAGCCGAGTCCGACTTTTAGTGCTATTAAATTGCATCGCAAATTCTTCATTTCTTGATTTTCTTATAAAAAGATAAACTGAATGTATATTTTATTAAATTTAAACAGTTTCTTCTTCAGATATTATTTTATAAACTACGGTTCTTATTTCACAATTTAAAGTAGGAAAAATGTTGGTTCTAAAAGCGAAAACTCTTTTCTTTGTAAAATTTCTCATATGCTCATGTGTACTTGAACCGATGAATACGTACATATTTGTGTAGCTGATAGGCCTAATGAAATCTACAAACCTACTTATATGCACTGTTCTAGTATACTCACGTGAGTGTCCGATGAATCTCTACCGCCCTGGCCTCCAGCTCGGGAGTCTGATGCGATAGTAGACGGAACTCGGAAACGTAGCCAGGTCCATGCCGACGAGGCTCGTAGTCACCCAGCTCCGCTGTACACAAGTTAATTATGAATGAAAGGTCTTGGTTTCACCATTAGGTTCTTTAAACCTTAATAGAAATCGATGGAACTTATACATCCTAAGTCTATGTGAATTAACAATTAAGCGTTTAAGCAGATAAATGTATCTTTGATTTGAATATTAACTAAATAGCTCAATATAATCCCCATACAATTTATTATTGAAGTTAAAAAACAAACGTACGCTTAATTTACTTGGGAAGAAACAGTAAGTTCATTAATGAGATACCGAGACAGGATAAAAATAAAACGGTTACACCCATAGTAGCCGTGTGGAAACAAACAAGTGTCGGAACATGGGACGAGAAGCGGACGAAAATATCACAAGCTATCACATCAAACATAATCTGTACGTTATGTTACGACTACTTGTGTAACTGCCATGTGTTATGACTGCATTCTCTCGCTTTATTTCCAGTCTGATATATTTCAGCTACAAATTAAATCCCAAGTTTGTTACATTGAACGGAATATCTATACTAATATAATAAAGCGTAAACACACACTTCTTTGTTGCCTAAGATGTCAGCCATTACAGCATATTTTTGAATAATTCTTTTTTAATAAAAAGCCCTACACTTACGTTACGCTTTCAACTAAGGGGGTAAACATTTTGGATAAAACCCTAATGTGGGAAAGTGACCATAAGTTGCTGCCAACATCAAGGAAGCAAGGTTGCCATGGTTTCATGGTCATTATGTCATGTCATTTTGACATTTGCAATTGATAATTTGACAAATGTAGGTAAACAATGAAATAAAATTGCTATAATTTCATGCGGATGAAGCCGCAAGGGAACAGCTAGTTTTTTTATAAATACGGTGTCTGTAATTATTCACTTTTAATCAAACAGAACTAAGTATAACTTGTAATTTTGTCGGAGCTTACGTTGATTTATTGTTTTAAATTCCAACATAGGTTAGTATTAAAGTTGAAAATTAATGGTAGACATGAAAGGTAAAGGCGGTACCGCTTTGTGGTAGTTGGAGTTTAAACCGCGGCCGGCCAAAGTTAAGTAATGTCTCGTTTCTGAACAAATTTCGTGAGGGCACATCCATTTTAGTTAATACCATAAAGGTTTTATTATAAAGTATTCCGAAATGTTTCAAATATTTATGAAGTTTTAAATAAATGCTAACCAACTTTGACTTACCTATTTTTTTCTTTCTGTAATAATACGCGTTGCGATAAAAGCTTTGAAGTTATAAAAATGTTTTCGAACAAGCCGAATATGTACGTTATTTTTCTCGTCTTCTAAAAATACACAGTCCTTAATATGGAAGCCTCTCTTTTACTTGCTAATGAGTCTTGTTATTTGCAAGTAAAAGGTAACTCCATATTTTTGTACAAGTTATAATAATAATAACATAGACATGTGTTGCTGTTAACGGTATATTAAAAAAGTGTACTCCGTCTAAACATGGAAATCTTACCAAGCTTTTAGATATGTATAGGATTAAGTAGAGAAAATATTTTTGCTACCAAACCTTTCTAGGTTTGGGTAGATAAAATATTTGAGCCAGAAATAATTTAAAATAACCTTGTTAATCATTTATTGAGAGGTTTAAAATGTAACTAATATCGATAAATCAAAAGTCAATTTCGAGACTTCTTACTTGAACAAAGAACTAATTTCGTCATTCGTTTCAATTTTGATACACAATACGTAGCTCTCAATAATCTGCGTGAGATGTGGGATGAAATATTGCCTTCACATTTGCAGTGAGCTTGGAAAAACTAGCAAAGTGAACGGAGACAGACAGCCATTTCCGGTCGTATATCTTTTTACTCCTCGGAAATCGCAACATCTGGTTCGCTTCATTGCGGAACTAAGTGGGAGTAGGCTTCGTATACACATCATAATATCTATCCTTTGACTTTTATTACTGTAACTAGCTGTTCGCGTGCGGCTTCATCCGCGTGGAATTATAAAAACTTTATTTTGTTGTTTACATTTGTCAAATTATCAATTGCAAATGTCAAAATGACATTACATTATGACAAACCATGGCAATCTTGCTTCCTTGATGTTGGCAGCAACTTATGATCTCTTTCCCACATCAAGGTTTTTATCCAAAATATTTACCCCTTAAGTTTAATGGCGTGAAAATATATAGCCTATAGCGTGACGTAAGTGTAGGGCTTTTTATTAAAAAAAAGAATTATTCAGAAATATGCTGTAATTGCTGACATCTTAGGCAACAAAGAAGTGTGTGTTTACGCTTTATTATTATATATCAGTATAGATTTAATATCTAAATTTGATACAGCAGTCATAATTTTGTACATAAAAACAAGTTACTTTTTTTGTCAATAATAAACATTAACAAGCACATCAAACAACAGTCAAAATATGGATACAAATTAATTTATGAACAGTTGCAATATTTAATTTTTGATATAAGTTATTTTTTTGAGAAAATTTTAAGAGAATCATATAAGAAAAGGTATGTATCAATTATTACATATATATTCTACGAGTATTTACCAGCATCAATATAAAATAAGGAAAATTTATTTAAGCATCAGAGGATTAGTGGGGAGTTGAAATCGCGTTTGAGCTTCCGACATCAAAGGACTTGATCGGTAAATGGTTTCTCTCAGACATCGCATCATCCTATACAAGTATTAATAAATCTAATCTTAAATTATTTTGAAGGCGCTTTAAATAATTAAATATCGTTACGGTAACGGTTTTTAATTAATTTTATCAAACTAAATAAAACTAGATAACAATTTAACACTGTGTATTATATACTGTAATAACATATTCATTATAGAATCATTTATAGCGAAAAGTTTAATATGGCCTTGCAATCGTTGTAGACATGTCCCCTCTGTCCATGTCCAGTTTTCACTTAGTTTGTTTTTTACCATCCAAATGCTACGGTAGTCTGTCTGCACTGACTAAATGCAAAAACGAAAAGTACGAGACTCATCACACATTTTTTGCATCGTCTGCCAATCAAACCCGTCAAAACCTACGTTGAATCAAGACCTATAGTGCCTATTCGCAGCAACACTGCAACTGTACATTAGCTTCAAGATTTATAGAATCGGAATTTGATAATAAAAATGAATGGATAAATAAATAATGGATTCGAATTGTAACCTTAAATAATGAAAATTTCTCTTATTGTGCAAAGGTTTATTTAAGTACTGAAGAGGAAAGTCTCGCGGAATTAATTAATTAACATGTGACTGGCCAATTTTAAGGATATCTGAATCCTATCAAAAGTTGTGGGTAAAGTTAATACCTACATAGATACCATCTAATAACGTTATCAAGTATATTTTAAGATATTAAATGAAAACATTTCGGAGGTTATAAAAACTCATAGATAGCATGAACTTCACTCAGAAGCACATAGACATCGATGACGTCAGTGCCCGTCGCTTCTCATTTCCAAACGCCTACACGATTAATTTTATTTTCTACTCCGCGAATCTTAATTTACATTTTCTTTTGATACATTTTTTGCCTTTTACGTTAAGAGTCGCTGTAAAACACATTTTCTCGTTATACATAAGTAATTTGTTTATTTTTGCGTTACTAAAAAGAAATATTAATTTGTACTTTTACAATTTAAATAAAAGCACTTAGATTTTCATTGCATAAGGCAAAACTGTATACAGTTTTTTTATGGGACAGTAAGGTTAGAATATAAGACAATAGAATTTAATATAATAACATTATTAGAACAGAAACACATAAAGCTTTTAAAGTGCGAATAGAAGTCTTTTACTAAGATATATTGTAATGAAAAAGTTTGTTAATAACAGTTGCCTCGACAGATATTTTCTTTATAAAGTAATCGTGAGCGCTGTGAGCTATCCAGTTGATTAATGTTAAGAGTAAGTCGACACTAACTTGTTTCGAAGGACGAGCCATTGTCCGGGTTCGAGACACTTCGAAACAGAAAACGACTTTAAGAACAGACCCTTAAAATAGATGATATCCAACAGTGACAAATAGGCTTCGCTCCCTAAAACGTGTTTTTAGGTTTTTCGGGATTAAACGCAGACTGGAGACAAATTACCTTTTTTTAAGATGTACACAGAAAAAATAGCAAAAGCGAAATATGTACTTTTCTACGTTCATAAACGTTTAATTCTTTTCTTTATAAAAAAAGTTGCGGTACATTTACCGAAATACGAAATGAATTGCGCGGTTTTTATAACAGGAACATTTCTCATAAAAAGAAGGTAATGAGACTGGATCATTTCAGATGCAAAAAGGCGGAAAATCCCGAATGTTTTATATTGCCCTCCTTTGCGTATTCGCTGATGCAAATAAATGAGATATTGCAGTGTTATGAAGACGTCGTTTACGTTGTTATTTTATAATTAAGTAATACAAAGAAGAATTTAATAGAATGTGCCTTACATTATTGTCGCGTTCCTGTCACAATGACATCAGCTGCCCCTCCGCTATTGAAACTTGACCCGTCTTGCAAATCAGGTGCGGGTTGGGGGAGTTTAAAAATTCTCAAAATATCTCCTTTCAAAGTAATGCAATTTACATTCAAAATTAAAAATACTTATTTAGATTTTAGGAGAAAGCAGTTATTTGAGAAATATAGAGAAATATTCTTTAACAAACAGCCCGGCTGTTCTGGGTAGGGTTAAATGGTGAAACAAGTTCAGTCATTTAGAAGGATTTATTCTTATAAGATTTCATATGACGCAAGCTTAGCTGGTGCAACATATACACACATATTTGATAAGAACAATTAGGTATAACCAGCTGCATTTCCCACCTGCAGCCATGTATTATGAACAGGATGACCCAAGTTCCGCTACCGTCCTTTAAAGCCTTTCTTTACGAGCCTCAGCTGTGGTATTCCGCTATTGAAGCAATAACGTTATTGAATCTGCACGTTAAATCTCAGAAATAAATTCAATGCCTACGTTACATTATGAGTATTTTAAAATATTTAACGTTTTAAATTTATTTTTAAATTAACATTTTAATTACTGATTAATTACACTTTTGAGTACATAGTTCCAAGAATTTTATTTCATATTTGTGTTAGAGTTGGATGATATCTCATACGATACCAAAAAAAAAATAGATTAAACTATAATGACATTTTACGACACGTGCAGTAACCGTTCATATTTCGGTCCATTTTATAAATCACAACGCAGAAAAAGTAGAATAGAAATATCGTATGCGAAAACGAATCGAGAGCTGTATAAACATCCGAAATAATGCATTCGAATATAAAACAAACAAGGGAAACGATTGTATTTTAAAATTTTAGACGGACGTGAAAAATTGCTTGAAATATGAAAGAAAATTGAAGCACAGTACGAAGTATAATGTTTTTATTACAAGTTTAAATTTAATACAAATTTCACTGGCGGTAAATAGTGAAAAGTGCATCATAGATTAGTAGAATAAACTGCCAAGATCAACAGAACATAACCTTAAACCAGCAGAACATAACTTAAAACCAGAAGAACATAACTTTGCATGGAAAGATTTTCATCACAGTCTTGGCAAAATATCATAGGTAACAATTTTGCCTAGGGCTTACGAGTGTTTTCAGGACTGCTTATCAAAACAACGACTTTGGTAATCCCATATCTTCTTACATGGTTTTTATCCTCATCACTATTATTTTGTCGAATTGGCCTATTCGTATTTTTTATTTGTATACTATTTATTCGTATGCCTTATAATTGGCCAACGTGATACAAAATGCTAATTTATGTACGCTTCAAAGAACTAAAGGAACACATTTGGGCGCAGATATGGCGCAATTATGTTACGGAATTCTTTTTGTGTCCATTGTAATTGTGAGGCGCAGGTCGCGCTTACGAACCCCATTTATTCGAATGGCTTACGATAATTCGGCACGGTTCACCGCGCGCCTGTCCCCCGAGGTATCTCGAGTGTTGCCATTCTTACCGCCATAACAGGGTTTTTTCCATTAATGAAACCACTGCATCCATATTTCTATGATTTCGAAATGGAGATTATTATTTTGTACGTGCATGAGGTATACGGGGAATTTATTCGTCATGAAATAATATGATAATAAAGTATACGGCACAGACGAAAAAGGGTGGTATTTTTTCTGAAAAAATAAACATTCCTTTCTTTAGTATTCTAAACATTCTTTGCTTAATTAAAAACCGCTTGGATCCTTTGTACCTATTCTTAAAATAGAATTTAATTAAAGTTCCCTTTATTTACAATGATCCTTTTTTGATCATATTTGTCATGATAAATCCAACAACTGTTTTCGATTCATTAATTAATTTATAAACATATTACCTGACCAGTAGTTTGTGGTTTGTAGTACAATCTGTGCCTACATTACGGTGCAACTGGAAACGGTACCTCATAATGAAATGGCTTACAACTAATGGTACGGTAATGACGAACCGCAATTTACATACATATGCACATGTATGACTGCCTGAATAACTTTCCTAATAATCAAAATGTACCGAGTCATAACCAAATACTTTATGTCGAAGTCTAGTGCCGCATAAACTAAATGCTAATTTAATTATTTGAGGGTATGTCTGATTAGACGAAAATGCAAAAAAAAACTTATAAAACTGTACAATCGGTTGATAAACTTAGTAATCAGTTTTACTAATTTTCACAGCCTAAAAATGGTTATAAAAATACTCTCCATCTACTCATCTGTGAGTTTATTTCAGGGTAAACTTGTCTTTAATGTTAAGGTTGGTATGGAATGCGTGGAACAGGAAGCGTCTCCGTTTACCGCTAACATGCATCTTAATGTATCCAGGATGGCAGAAATCATGGTAATAAGCGCTCAGTGGCCGGGAAGGCATTATTCTAATGTACAACCTTATAACTGGTCTTTACATCTACATCGATTGGTACTGATGACACTATCAAGATCAAAAATAAGGTGAATTTTATTTATAATGAATTGACTGTTCCTTTCTTCAATGCTTTCTTACGTAAATGTGAAATTACAATCTATGATTGGTTCAAGACGATTGATGGTAGGACAATTGATAAAAATTAGTTTAATAGTAAACTCTCTAAAATCAAGTTATTACTTTTAAAATCTTTCAGGTATAGTGAAATAACCGCAATTATGACAAGTTTTTAAAAAGTGACTCTACTTTCTTTCTTCATGTTCCTCCTTATCCCACTCCCGTAGGGTCGGCGCAACAGGTTAGGTTTACCTCTACCGTTGTAACCTTCTTCCCTCATAACTAACGTTCTCCTTGTTACATGCGATTCATCCCTTTCATACTTTCCACGTATTTCCAATAACGGCGGTAATTCGCGCAAATACAAATTTAATAAATTGACAGAGACTACAATTTGCGAACGCGAACAAAATACGAACAAACATTTTTATATTAAAGATCTCATTGTGAAAAGTAATATAGAATATGTAATATAGTCAGGATTATCCTCTTAACCCTACTTGTCTTTTGGGTCAAGCCTTTCCTAAAATATTATGGCTACCCTAAAGCAAGCCGCAAGGGTCGCGGATACGAGCGAGATTAGATGCAAACGATGGGCCGGCGCTGATGGCTCATTTGCCTCTCGGATGACGCATTGATACGAGCATACCTTTGCCGCTCTTATTACAATAGCCCCGGCAAATCACTTCAACCAAACAGAAGCATTGTTACATACTGCAAAGCTGAACTGATGCCTTATATAGTAAAAAAATAAGATGTCTGTACGCTGTCTTGATATAATGTTTTGATCTTTTAGATCTAATATAAGTGTAATTGCCATATAATTTATATAAAGGTACATAGTTATATAGCCTGCATGTAATATTACGTGGCAGTTATTCTTTCATAAAATTGTGACCTCGATTACTGCTTAACAGATATCCCTTAAACGGCACATATTGTTGCCATATGAAATAACAATTGATTGTGAAGTGATCTATATTCGGCTCTAACATTCTTATTGTTTCCTAGTTTCTAGAATTAACTATAAACGAGGCAAATAGGAAAAATCGTGTGTTAAAAATAGGTTGGTTAGTACATTTAAAGCCAGTTTTTATGTTAAAAGCCTTTTTAAAAGATGCCTTTTTATAAAAGTCTAGTATACGCTAGATAGCAGAACTTTGTAACGTTAATATAATCGATATAAAGTTTTCTTTTATGTCTGAGTTAGACATCTCAAACGCTTCTTCTTTAAGATTGGCTCGAACGATTGTTAGTGAGTGGACTGAACAAGACAGACACAACGATGCCCAGTGCCTCGTGCCTCGTGCCCGGACAATAGGGCCAATTGAACGTATTGTAAAAACCCGGACAGATGCTTTTTTGCCTTACATTTTACAAAGGCGATCTTTTTAATTTACTTATCTTGCCCCTTTTCATGTTTTGTTAAATTTTAATTAAGTAATAAAATAACTTATTGACAATAGATATTATATCGGTATGTTGAAAATGTTTCAAAGGATAAATGTGGTATTGTTGATGTCTTTCTTTAAATTATTTTATATTGGGCACATTTACATGGAGTTCATTATTGTTCGTATTTTGTGGCAAAAAAGTAATAACTATGGAAAAATAAGTTTTTACCAAACAACATTAAAATCTTAAGTGAAAACTTATTACTTTTTACAGTGTTACAAGTACGTAAACCATATATTAATTAGTTGGATTGTAAACAAAAAGTAACTTAACATGTGAAGCGAACATTTCTATAATTAATTATTACCAGGAACGACATACGTCAATTGACAGAGGCAATATTGAATTGAAACAACACAATGCCCATAGCTGAGTCAATGTCCTCGAACAAGCCTCAGGGCGTTATTGTTATTCCGTGCCGTGTTCCGTGTACCTCACATTTATGTTATGGAACATTGTACCGATTGTTACGGTAAACATTGCGTAAATTAACCCACATTATTAAGATTCTTGTTCTACTATTAACGTTTTATACGAATTATGTTTGAATGGAACTGAAGAAGGATAATATCTTGACGTTTTAATTATTAGAAATGAAAGCTGAACGATATACGTAGTTTACGAACCGTTATCAAATTCAGAGCGTAATTGAAACTTTTGAATAGAAGTTGAAACTAATGGAATAAGGTGATTAATTAATCTAAATTATAACAAGCCAAAATATAATTCTCCTAAACTAGAAAACTGAACTTATTGTAACAATATGCGTGATGGTTGGATGGTTACTATTTTACCATAGATTTTTGTTTCGCTATTAAAAATTCGAATTGTTTCTATTTATGTATCAATTTGCAAGACAACACTCAATCGTGAAAAAAATCTAAATGTCAAAGCGTCGTTTGATGGAAAGCATTTCTTGCGCCGCAAAATAACGAAGCAACTGCTACGTCAAGTAATTGACATCGTCGGCACTCGTCGACCCAAAGAGCAACGGCGGACCATTCACGTAAAAGCCGGGGAAGAGTCAAACAGTTAAACAGCCCACGAAAAACAAGCAAACTTCGGTATATCGGGACGAGCCTACGTTGAACGTAAAAAACCTCACCTACTTTTCAGAGTGCAAACAAAGCTGACGACTTTATGGTTAAGGACGTTGTTTGAATTTGGCGTAAATGATACATACGTGAAACTTTAGAAATTTATTCCATCCAAAAAGCAATGGATTTTAAAAGACTTTTGAAAAGCTGTATAATACAGCAAATAATGAAATCGCGTAGAGGTGCTAGACATAATTTTGATGTGGCATTTTTAACCTCGTATGAAATCATTAATTAAAAGAAAATTTTATTTTCGTGCCTAACTTAGGGGAATTTTTACCACAATTTGAAAGAAGAAATAATAAAAATTGAGAATAAAAAAAACATTTCAGATCTATTTGTCTACTTTAAAAATAAATTAAGACATTATAATTTGTTGTGTAATCATTAACCTAACAAAGGTATAAAATTAAAGATTTCTTTTCCCTTCCTAAACTCCTAAAAGTTTTAATTTGCCTTCTAACTTGTATTTAATTACAAAAGATAAATACTGAGAACAAAGGCCGTGTACCAAATAATCTCGTGAATTAGCTATCTTTTCCAACAAAGCCTTTGTATACTGAGAACACTTAACTTAAAATGGGAGTCATTTTCCCGACAAAGCTCCGACTATACCGGTTCACAATTCACCGGAGCCAAAATAGCGGTTGGATTTGTCACCGACAAATCGTGTATTCTGAGTGTTTCTAATTTACCTAAGCAAACCGCAAAGTCTAGACAAATTGCACATCGAACGAATTCATTCACAAATTAACTTGTATTTCGTCTGTTTGCAAAGATGACATTTCAATGGTAATTTCACTGTCAGCAAATTTGCGATTCTTATTGGTTACATCTTTCTACGCATATTTTTTAAAATAAATACGTTCGATAAGCAATTTGTAGAGTCTTCGGTTTACCTAGGAAAATTAAATACTAGAGGTTTACACATTTTGCCGGTGACATATGTATCAGACAAGTTGGATAAAGTACTTACATTGCAGGACGAATGCGGCCAGTTCTGCGGCCAGCTCGAACCCCACAGGCAGACGACCGCGAAGGACGTCTTGCTTCAGCTGAAGGAATAATTGATACCTGAACCGATAACAAATCATAGTTACAATATTTGATAATACACATTGTTAGAACTGTTTTTTTGCAGACTATTTAGCTTATTTTATAAAATTAACCTGTTACGATTCTATTACAAATACCAAAAATTCTGATAAATTTTTATAATACCGCGGAAAGTAAACGTTACGGAATTTGGTAATTCCATAATACTCATCTATACTATCTATACTTCTATATCTATACTAATATTATAAAGAGGAAAGTTTTGTATTTTGTATTTTTGTATGTATTGAAATAACTCAAAAACTACTCGGACGATTTTAAAATTTCACGCGGGTGAAGTCGCGAGCAACAGCTAGTATAATAAAGATAATATATTATGAGAAAAACAGTAACGTTTTATTTCTTTATAAACGTCAAAGTGGGCTTAGTAAAAGCTCTAAGAAATATAGCCCTTAAAAGGAAATTAAATATTAAAACACCATCATGGCGAAGATTTTCAAAGATTTTACGAGTATTAAACAGCGGCCTTTACCTAAAGGGAAGGATGCTTTCACCGTCGTGAGGCGAACTAAGACTCACTGGAAGCGACAGGGGGCCGACGACAGAGTAATAACAAAATTTTGATAAAATATTTCCGGTTCCCCGTCTTTGAAGTTTCTAAACAAGGAATGTCATCATTGACATAATGAATATGGATATTTTCCAGTTTCTGTACTTTAAAGGGACCGAAGACGAAATTAAATTTGCGAACAAGAAATAAGATTTTAAAAACAATGTAATTAATTTAATTTGCGGGACTAACAACTTTTATAACTTTTACATTTACCTATAATTTTTAAGTTTCAATATTTATTTTAAGCATATGATATTTAACTATAAAAAGACTTAAGCGTGTATTATTACATTCTCAATATGTATTAAATAATCGTCATTATCTGTATATACGACAAATCTGTAAAGACTCAAGCGACGAAGAAGAAGATGAGAGAATTGTACGGGTATATAAAATTGATTATCACTAAACAATGGCATGTAACATAGTAGCAAAAAATATATCAACGTAAGCTTGAGTGGGCAGCTAATTCGCAATTTATGTAGAGGCCGTCAGCAAAGCACTCGGAACACTTGCCAAATTGCCTGTTGTAGGAGCAGAATTAGGTTACACAGCCGTTAACAAAAGACCGTATCTGCTGCACACATGTGCTCAACATAATTTTATTATTTGCATATACTCAAAAAAAAAGAACGTATAAGTTAAATGACGAAATGTGGGAATCGACTGTTTAAATGTCTTGAAAGGAGGAAAAATAATAATAAAGAGAAATTAAAATTTCGCTTAGTTATATGCTTATTAATTTTATTATTAAAAAAATGTTCATTACGCATTATTAATAACATGTTACGATGTCGTGGAAAGTAACTTGTACACACATTTAATGCTTTAATGATGTCTAAGAATAAAAATTATATACATGAAAAAGTTAGAATACTGAAATAAAATAGAACTGAGATATGAAATAAAATTAATTACTTAACACATCGCATCAGAATGTTTTGTTAAAATATACTAAGACTGACACTAGCGTGAATGTATCCAATTAAAAATGTTTTAAATGAAAAGTTTCGCGAATGTTTTCAAAGGTTGCCATAAGTCGAGTACTCTAATGCCAGCTTGGCTCATTCATTCGTTTTATTCTAGCCGCTGTTTACGAGATCGCGGGCCAGGGGGCGCTGAGAGCGCACTTCCTTAACCCTCGCCCTCTCCCTCGATATTAACTTTTAAAAAGATTCTTATTTAATATTTTATATAAAATCATATGTTCGCAATCTTATTTCCTAGCAGCGGTGAAGTAGAAACTAACTTAGAATTATTACTTGTTTGTTTTTTGGCGGACATAATATGTACATAGATATCTAAGTAACGTTCATAATATATATATCCTAACGATATTGGAAGTAAGAAAATTAACAATGTCATACAAAATTAACAATTAGCGATTTTTTGGAAATCAGCAAAATTTATAAAAATTTCGTTAAAATAAAAAAGAGCAATAAAATGATAAGCCTACCACGAAGTTCAAGACAAACTTCTTTGATATAGAATATTCCGAAAATAAATCACATATGTTGCAACTCGGAAAACACTTCGCCGTTATGAGTATGTTTACAAAGTGATATTTATTAGGCGCGTGCTTTGATGGTCCCGTCGAGTCGGATGGCTTGTTTATTGAAACATCGGTCGGTCGATGAAAAGGCCTATCTGTTATGGTATCACCCCTCGCCAACCGCCGCCGCGTTGTCATCTCTCAAACTGAGTAATGACTCTAACACCCTGCAGTAACCATAAACCATTGAAATGGAATGTTTCGTAATTTGCGCTAAAACTAGATAAATAATATGCTTTTCTGCCACAAACAGAAAAACTGCTATAAAATATTTATTGAAATCTTGTTTTATTTAATTTCATTGCTTCTTCTACTGTAGCTATATAATCTAATAATTATTATCACTTCGAAATCAGATTTTTATTCGTTTTAAACTTGCTAAAACACAGACTGTCTTATAATTACGAAAGTACATTAATCTCCAGAGAGTTTTGGAGGCATTTAAAATTGTATCATTAAAATTAGCGTTGTAACATTAACTGATCCTTTAGAAAATCTCTTTCAAGTCACAAAGGAAGAGCGCCGTTTAGTCCACACGTTTCAAATCACAACTACCAACGTATATCAGACGACAATTGGCGCACTAAGGACATCCATTTAGCGAGGAACGCGTCGCGCCGAGAATCTCAAGCCCGCCGTCTAAGCCGTCAATTCCCGCCAGGATTTCATTTCCCCCGACTGCTTAAGCACAAGTCTCCACAGTCAAAGGAACAAAGACAAAGTTAGCTGCTCGCATTTGATTACTTGAGGTATTCAGAATACACAAACTTACTTAAAAGAAGTCATTGTAACTTAAAAGACGTCGCACAGAAAAGGCTTATGAAAGGAATTTGACCTGAAGACTTGTGACGTAGAAATTGTTGTTCGTTTTTCTCTACATGAATGCTAAAGCAAGCTACCTTTTCTCTGAAGTAAATATAAGGATGTACTTTATGTAAATTTAATTTACCTACAGTATAGTGACACAAACGCGACAGTTATCTACGTGGTATCTAGTTAGATGAATGCAACATGTACCTGGAACCGCGGGACATAGCTAGTCTAAAAGAAGCAAAGTAATATCAATTTTAATACATATATGCATATTATTTTTTCATTAATATAAAACGAAGAACCCACGAATAAATCTAGATGAAAGAAAAGTATATTCAAACTCATATTACGGCGTAGATTGAATTTTGTAGGTATTTTCGTGAGGTTATAAGTTTAATAGGGATCCGTTACTCAAAAATTGGCTTCGCGCCGACAAAAGGGAGGAATCCTTTGTGACAGAGAACGGGATTGTATAACTAAGGTTAAGAAGCTCTAGGAAAGACTCTCAAAGGGGCTAGGAACATTTAAGTCGTAAAGAGACCAACTATTTTGTACTTTATTAGTCTTCAATCAAAATTATCGTAATAGTGTGTGCTATGTAGCAATAACTTTTGTTACTGTGGACCCTTCTTTCAGTATTTTTGCTACAGTCATTGATTCCAATGTAAAGATAGGTAAAATAAAGGTTATGCATTCAAATAGAACTATAATGGTCAGTTTCCTAGCTACGTTTAACCTTTAGTCAGTGCTTTTAGTTCGATAAATTCATGAAATGCGTTGCCAAAGTTCGTAAAGTGAGTTTTACTACGTTGAAACTTGGGTCAACCTGTCACAAATGAATCATTAGGTAATAATAAAATAAATTAAAACTTCGGAAACCTAGCATAAGTAAGTCAATGCTGACACAGCTTTCAATATGAGAGTACGTGGAGGTAACAGATGTGCTTTATTGTCGTGTCCTGTCCCTCAAAGCTTGATATTAATGTGATGTAAGGTTGATATTGCGAAATTATACGGCACATTATAGGGATAATATAAGTACTTGACGAACGAATAGAAAACAAATATGTAGTTTGATAAACACATTAATCATTATTAGTATCAAAGAAGGTTTACGTCATGAATACAATCATGTCGCACCTTAATGAAGATTCTGCACACTTATTAACCAGATTTAATACTGTAATCATAAGTAATTATATTCTACGAGCACAATGGCTGGTAGTTAGAGAATGACGTTAAATCTAAAGTGGCCATTAGAGCCGTAATAAGTGAACAGGCCTCCAATATACCGCTCTGCAGGGATTAATGTTCATGT
>LD688948.1:2773020-2787726 GCA_003118335.3 Papilio memnon
ATTGGCTTTGCTAACCCGGTCATCCTATTGGAAATTCGATAAATCAGAGGGCTGTGTAAATGACTTTTGATGACATCAATATTGATGACTTTTAAAAAATTGGTACTTTTTTATACTCTACATACGTGAATCTGTTAAATTTTAAATGATTCTAAGTCGTATACGAAGATGGTTTAAGTTTAATTGGTACTAGATTAGTTATTATCTACATTGCTGACCATCTAAAACTTAACGATAATTATTTAAAAATAGCTAATAAAATACTTTAACTTTTATTTTCTGCTTTATCCAAATTGAGGGCAAATTAAAGATAGTTATCGAAGCGGTATCCGCTTAAAGTATTAACACAAGCGATGTTTTATCGTTCTGCTTTGATCAGGACTGCGTTAATAAACATTTCTACTGCTTTTAAATGTGTAGCAATTAGTTTCGAACGCATGTTAACGATTCCAAAACGTATCGAATTTTCAGCGCAGATTCTATAAAATACTGTATAAGGTGTATTTTTATACTCTTTCATTTCAAACTTACTAAACTGGCAACATCAATAGGATTTCCGTAAACCCATTTTATGTTGAAAGTTAATAATTTCGTTATAACAATTTTCCCGAATTCAATACCTTACGAATTCGAACTTCGTGTTATTACAAAATTATTACCTACATAAATTGCAACCCGAACTTTGAAATTGGAGTGGCGAAAATTATTCCGTTTGGAGTGGGCATGTTTACCTTTTCAATTTCTATGTATTCAATTAAATTCGTTCTTAGAATATTTAACTCCAAGTTTCTCATCTATAAAAAATTTGAAGATCGATAATGTTTCAACTGAGAACAAATATAAAATAGTGAATAAGATAAAGAATGTATTATACTCGTATTACCTGGTGATTTCTTCTAATAACTTGCAAGGGTCTGCCGCGTAGAATTTGACTCCGAAGTAGAAAGTGTGCGAATCCGAGCCCCGCAGCTGACGGCGAAGCTTCCGGCCCGCGTCCAACCATTGCTAAACAAATGGTTAATTTTATATTTTTCTTTACGTATAAATAAATCTGGCGAAGTAACAGCGGGCGCACATCTTTGACTAAACTATCTCACAACTGTTGTGCGATTGTCGATTGTTTTCAGCATTCAACTGTTTAGTTGCACAATTAAAAATCGAGTAGTGTTCGCACATAAGCTCATCGAAATCAAAACGAGGCTAAACGGTTGTGTGATAGTTTAGTTTTATGTGTGCGCACACTCTAACGGTGTTAGTTTTTCGATGATTTTAAATGTATATTCCCTTGTTTTTCACAAAAAGAAGTAATTAAATATGTGAAAAAGACGAACTTACCGTTTGGTTGTCTTGATCCACATAGCGAAGACCGAAATAAGCTGTTTCTAAAAGGTCTAAATGCCTAAACACTACGTCGAGGAGCGCCTGACCAGTGCTGTTGTCCTGCGAACAAATAGCATAAATAACCTTTAAAAACATACTCGTATATAAGTCAAGAACAAAATTTATCATTGAATACCATGCATATGATGCTATGTTGTAAATGCAAAAAACATCATTTAAATTTTCTTCCTATTTGTGTTACATGGAAATGTTATTTGGAATAGATTACGTGAGTTTTTCCTTATTGGTTTTGTGAAATGAAATCAACAAATCTCATATCACTCGCATCTTTATCTTTTTAAGGTAACAAGAATGACGGTTGATATTTCCTTTATGTGAGAGTCATTCGAAAATAATGGAGTGACGATATATTGAGCTTTCCATTTGAGTTCAAAATCTTTGTCACACAACGACGAGACAGTTGTATTAAAACATATTGCTATCTTATTTTTTTCAAAGGGAGTAACAAGGACATCAATAAATCTATCGAATATTTTATTCTAACTATTTTATTTTTCTTTTGTTTTCTGTCAATTTTATAATAAGCTAATAGTAATGCTTTTCTTTGTATTTTTTTTTTTGTTAAGACGCTTACAAAATGTATTGCTTTTCACAAATGGGAAAAGGGATTGGCTCCCCCTGCACAGGGGAACCTAGTGCAGAAGCCAAGAAATGTATATTTTGAAAAGTGAAATAATAAAGCATTTATTTATTTATAATAAGCTAGCGTGTACCATCTTTCGAGAGCATCATCACTTTTATCAGGTGGGATCGTGGACTAGCGCTAGCTTAACGAACATAAAAAAAACGGTTATTGTACTATTGAACATTGGCTATTTTATCGAGTGACGACAATCATAGTGCCTCATGTTAAAAGTTAACAAAGAGGTTGGTTATAATGTTTTATAGAAATGTACATATTTCCTTAAATTTAAGTTTTACCTACAGTTTTTATAAAATAATAATATTCTGCAGGAAAATGCTTCCCAAATATACTTCGTTGTACTTAAGGCAATAATAAAGTAGCTGTTAATAAAAGCTCTCATCTCAAATGTTCGGGATGAATGCTGAGGTATAATTTGGTGAACTGAAATGCCTTCGCCTTCGCCCCCGGCTCCGTGAAATTCTCTGTGAGTCAACTTAATCAACCGTTAGATATACAATTTCTTTCGCCTTAATTCGTGCTTAGGGGCATCATTTTATGATGAAATTCAATTTTAAGTAAGTACTCGGATTACTGAAATATTTAATATAACATCTAATATTTTAATTTTTACTAATTATATACATAATATTGTACATTTAATTAAATAATAGAGATAAATAGATGGTATATACTTAGTTTTCAAATTAATTTTAATAACTACATTACTAGTTTTAGAAGGAAAAAGCTTGCATTCGTATTATCCGAGTTTCAAACAAAATGCGAAATCTGTAAGAAAACTTACATCAAAGTATAAAAATAGTCGCTATTTCACAAAGATATTATAAAAAATCAACCGAAAGCGTAAAAAATCGCGACCGCTCTATATTCCCACGATACCGAACCGAGTATGCTACAAATTAGAATTTCTCGATGCCTGACTTTCGTCAATTAAGCTCATTCACACGCGATGGCGGAGGTAAGACCAGTAGTTGGTGATGTGGCATTGGCATTATAATGATGGGGGGCTGGTGGGAGCTATCACGCACATCACGAACGAACATGCCTCTTCACTTTGATTGATTCCTAAAGCCTCTTAATAATTACTAAATTTATGCAAATTACATTAAGAACGCCAATAAAATAAATATAAAGTAATTATTTAAATTGGAGATGTAGTCGCTATTGAAATTTAGTTGCGAGAATTTTTCAACACAACCTATCTATACTAATATTTAAAAAAAAGGTTTGTATTTTTGTACATATTGAAATAACTCAAAAACTACTGGACAGATTTCAATTCTTTCACCACAGAAAAACTACGTTATCAGTGAGTAATATAGGCTATATTTTTTTATTATTTTTTAAATTCGTGCAGGCGAAGTCGCGAGCAATAGCTAGTCAATTATATGTTAATAACAATGATCATTTATTCACAGCTAGATGTTAGAATATTATTGAACTTATATTTTAAAATAGCAATTATTTTATAAAAGTCAATTTACCTAAAAAACAACATAGAATAAAACCCTAAAACCGTCTACACGAAATATTACACAACTCATGTAATTTAACCGGATTAGAAACACAAAGTTTTGTCGACTGGAACATAATATGTTGCCCAAAAACAATATACACATATAGTATCCATATTCCCTTTTGGATAAAAACGAACAAACGAAACAGTTCGTTGATCTGAATAATAAATGATTTAATAACGGAGCCTCGTCTGTTCTCAGCAAATTACTTTCAGCTCCGTAAATGGCCAATCATATAATCTGAAGCCAGAATTTGATTTAAGTGTGATGATCATACTTCAATTAAAAGTGAAAAATTATTGTTTTTATATAGCTTATAGCTTAAAAGTACAATCCATTCAAATAAATCTATTGTCAAATTAAAATATTGAAGCAAAATACAAGCTATTAAATTAAAAACGTGCAAAATTACAAATATTAAAACAATACATTGACAACTCAACACATAACCACGATCAAACAATATGAACGATTCAATTTGTTCCACTATAAAACCATTTCATCCAGAACGTATGTATGTGACATTCAATTCTTGGTGCAATTACTACGACATTGTTATAGATATTTCGATCAACGTTTCTTTCATTTCTTAGAATTGCGATAAATCATATACGGTCCTGTTTCCTTTTTCCACTCACGTTCATTAATTATTCCATTGAGAATGTTTCCGCTTGTAAATACTGGCGATAGAAGCAATTAACACTGACGTATACAGGTTGTTAGAACCAATATGGATGTGAAGAAAGATCGGTATTTATTGGACTTCCCTTCAAAGACATGCGTACTTAGTCTACTTTCAAAGAATGTGCTATCAAACAGAGCCCTTAATTGGCTGGAAAAAACTAATTAGAGCTATCATTGGAGGGAAATTTTCGAGAAATCGTCTTCTGTTCTTTAATCGAATAAGATCCTACTTTTTTTTCGCGATCGAAGCTAGTCTGGGTTATAAATAATATTACAGATCCACACCGCTCATTATTTTAACACCGATCTTTGAGGCGACTGCCGTAGCTCGCGCAACCACTAACAAGCGCTTTTGCAACTGAACTCCATTGTTGAAACTGTCGCCTGCAATATGTAAGCATGTTCAAGTATTGTTTTACACGAATACGTTACACAAGTATCGTTACATTCAGCGAATGTTAAAAGTTGGAAGTGTGACTCAAAGGTGACAAAGACGTAAAATGCCTATCGAGGTTGTCACAACTACTATTGGGTAAGAGCGGGCGCACATCTTTGACTAAACAATCGACAATCGCACAATCGTTGTGCGATTGTCGATTGTTTCACAGCCCATTAAACTGTTTAGTTGCACAACTAAAACTCGAGTAGTGTGCGCATCTCTATATCAACTCATAGGAATCAAAGCGAGACTAAACAGTCGTGCGATAGTTTTAAGTATCAATGTGTGCGCACGCTCTAAGCATTTAATGGAAAACGTGGTGCAGAGTACGTAAGTAAGACTGCTTGTTGTCTGCCGCACCCATAGTTTATGCTCTATCGTCAATCCTGTCCCTTAGTGACCAATAAATGACTCCAAGTAGGACACTAAATGTTTTATACCTTTAAACTTTTCTAATGCTAGTGACAAAGAGGGTGAGAACATTTATAGTTTTTTGATAGAGAAGTGAAAGAACAACCGGCACAATAAAGACGACACCGATAGAGGCGCGGGGCGTGAAGTGCATTTGTTCGCTGAGACGTGAAATGCCGTCGACTCAATTTGCCGACGCGACACTCACTACCAGTTCCAGCCACCTATTGGTACATATAAACATAGGTATAAGTAAATATGAAGGTAGTAGCTGGATAGCAATAACGAAAGGGAATGATGATCTGTGGATGATGATCGGTAAATATAGAGTAACACCAATAGCTTTGTGATGTATCTTGAGGTATCTTGCTTCTTATCTTATCTTCTTATCTTAGTCGAATAAGATGATTTCTTACAATAAAAATGTAACATAAAGCCAGGTTTAAACTGTGCGAATTCGTAAAATAACCGGGAAATAATAAAGACGCGACTGATAAAGCGATGCGGGGTGCGAAGTGCATTTGTCCTTTGAATCGTAAAATTCCGTCGCCTCAATTTGCTCTTGCCGCACTCCCGAGTACCTCCTCCCTCTATGTGTCCTAAATTACTGGACAATTTCTTCAACACTCATTCTACTAGTCGAGACACAATGAACTACCTATTCAGTTTCCGTCTATTGTAAAACGACTGTTTTGATTTTGTGACTTTTTCACTCTTTGTTTATTTGTTTTTGATGAACAATTTTTTATTGTTACTTTGTTATTAAGCTACTATATTTATTACATTAAATTTAAAAATTTCAATCTTACAAATAACAAAAACCAAAGACAACATCAACCCTGAGAAGTATTAAAAGAGATTAAGAATTTCTACCTGGCACTTTTATCTCATTTCTTCCATATCAATACGCACACCAGTATAATACGAAGGGTACTGTTATAACGGCTTTTTATTATGAAAATAATCTGGTTGACACACATTCGGATACAAATATCATCCATTACATTTTATATGAGAATAAAAATATTTGTTTACGAGTAATCTCGAATACGTCAAGTGAGCTAGCGAAGTCAGGCTCTTGAGTTTCTTAATCATTTTTCTCTGATTGATGACAGCCGTTTGTATCACAAGCATTAGCTTCATTGAATAAAGAAGTCGACAATTAAATCTATTGATCTAAGTGAATATGTAAGTAGTTTGAGCAATAAATTCTTAGTGCACAATCCAATTTGTCTGTTATGAGAAAAGAGGAAAGTTTGACTGGATCCGTTTGAGACAAATGGCCCTTTGTAGATAGGAAAACTCTGGGAAGGGCGACGATTTATCTAAAATAACCATACAATTTAGCTGGAAAAGTCGAACTCTCGTCGCTTTCACTTTGCCGGAATTGGGCGATTCTAGTCCAATATATATCTTTGGAATTTGTTTGACGAACAAGTTACGCGAAGGATTTCGGTCCGGGGAAAAGAATATCTATAACAATTGGACCGTTGTTTACGGTTATGTCGCGGAGTTATAGCGACTGTGTCCGGATAAGTGTCGGCCCCGTTGGCCGACAAAATTATATGATCTCGTGTTCTAGAGAGTTTGCAAGATAATGCTGAGATAGTGTGTTTCGAAGCGCCGGGGGCGGCGTGTTCGCAGAGTGAACTCATAAATTATTTAGTTATAACCTTTGCGAACTTTCACACTTTTATTTCGTTTCAGCAAAAGTGTATTTTATTTTTGTTTTATTTACTTCATAGTTTAAAAATTGAACTTACGTAGAACTTTAAAGAGAATAATTTAAGATTGTTCTAAAAACACTTTAATCGATTGTCACATCAGATTAGTTATTCAATTAAAGAAACCGTTTTGTATTATTTGATAAAATGCGTTATTTCCGTACAATCACGTAGTACACAATGGAAATGTCGATATAATTACCCAGGTAACACGTGCGTCGCCGCCGCAGCCGCGAGCCCCGAGCCGCGAGCCGCTCTCACATTCACCGCGCGACAATACCCGCCCGATAGAATTTAATATTCATAGAGTCGACGTACGATTCAGTGAATTCATCGCCCGCGCCTCGGACCCCGGTGCCGCATATAAAAGACCTTCCCCGACCTCCCGGTTGTACTCTCAAATAATTCCCCTCCAAATACTTGCTTCACAATAAATTCATAAACCTACTTTTGCTCTCAATCGTTTCTAATTTCTATATTGTTAACAATAATCGTCTGTTAAAAGTATAATGAATATTGGTATATTATCCTACTAGTCGTCAAATCTCGAAGGTGTAATAGATCTGTCAGCATCTCAAAGGTAACGGAATAGAAACATAAAAACTCTTCAGCTGCGCTACGCGACGAAATTGAAAAAGCCCTCTGAACTCCGCGGGGACACGCGCTCAGAAGCTTTGAAGTAATCTGACCAATTTTTGGGCAGAAATATGAAAGGAATATGTCAAAAGCCGCAACTCAGGCCCAAAGGTAGTTTGGAATCAATTTCAAACAAAAGACGAACTATTTGCTGACGTTCTATTTTAAAATATACAAATAAATAAATAAACAGGTTAAAAATATATACCGAGTAAGGTTTTAAAAGATCTAAAATACTATATTTAAGACATAGGGTTAAAATATTAATTATTACCTGCATTTCGTGCAGCAGCTCCCTTTCGTCTAACAAAACGACGCGGCAGGCCAGCGCGCGCGGCGCGGGGCACAGGCAGTCCATCATCCTGCCCACACCTAGCGCTCGCCTCCACCTGCAAAAGACATCATTTTTAAGGAACAAAAAATCTGAAACACTAACATACCGACTGTCTCCGTTCATAATTTATTTTCTATGACACTGACTTGATCAATTTATCTTGAGCACAGAGATTAAAAAAACATATAGCGGAAGCAGAGTTGCCACTTCACTTGAAACATTTTTTACATGATCACCAAGTGCTAGTGCACTATCTATAATATTATTATAATAGATCCCCAAAACCACATGTCAACATAATTAATTGCAATTAAATTAATTCCCAATAGGTGCCATTTTAAATATTATTTAACAATAGATGGAGCTTATTATAATTTGGAATATGCTTTATTACATGTCAGTACAAGGACACGAGGTAGCGTACTAAACTTGACATCTGATAAACTACCACTCAGAGACGGTACCCGTGAAAACTGTTAACTATGACTCTTGTATATAATTTTATATGTCTTGAATGTTAAGATAAAAGAAAATGAAGATATTATGGATATTTGGAGCAACACAACCTAAGTTACGTTGTACGTTTTTACATTATTAAATTTACTGTTCAGAGTACATTAAAAAAATATCAGTATCAGTATGCCGCAGCGTATCTACACGGATTTGTTGTTCTTCCGGCCACTTGTGAGCTATTCAGGTATTTCAAAACATGGTAACATCGGTGTTCCATCCACAAAGCCAGAAGTTGTTTGAAGGCAATTACGGAGTTATTTGCAGTCCGACTCAATAGTGAAATCACCAAAGGGTCGGTCGAAACCAAATATATCCTCGTTAAAAGTTAGTCCAGGGAATCCCGGCTCGCACCGGTTTTAACAATTTTATTTTAATTAGTAACTGCACCCTTCCTAATGACTGGATCCGAATTGTCTACGAACATATTTCAAAACTACATACACGTAACTTTACATCATTTGAAAACGAGAAAAAGCTTTTATTTTACTACAATGTTTTAATAAAATAAATGTGATTTTTTACGAAAAGTTAATCAATTATTCTTAAACTTTTTGTACAAATTTTAAGATGAGAAAAAGAATGGGCGAGTAAACTCAAAGTAAACAAACCGTGAAAGGAAAAGGCAACATTAAAGCGGCTCGAACACTGCATCACGGAACTCTTAACAGCAAGACAAACCGTGAAGTTTGAAACAAACAACAAAGACGGGGCAATACGAGCCATTAATCCGAACGATCCCGACAGAGATTAGTGTTGCTATTGACCCCCGCGCCCCGCGGCCCGCGCCCACGCCGCGCTACGCCGCGTCGCGCTTCCCCCACTGGAAAACATTTCCTCGCTATTGTCTGAGCGGGAAATAAAAAAAAAGAATCTCGATTGACAACGTGACCCTGCGACGTGATCGCGTTCGCGCGCCCCCAGCCCCGCGCCGGTTTTCCCGCCTTTTGTTTCACACACATTCATAGAGCAGTAGATAGGTACCCATCCATCGCACGATAACCGCTGCATTTCACCGCGACGTACTTATAACATTGTTTGATAATAATCAAGTGTTCTCATGACGCTACTTCCTAACCTGTACGTGATGCGAATAACAGGGATTTTTTCTTTTGAACTACTTTATGCCAAGCGATTAGAATTGTTATTACCTGAATAGGAAAGAATAGTATTTTACAATATTGATTTAATTGATTTCCCGATCACATCAAACGTCAGAAATTAATAATAAAGCGTTAGAACTATGATCCATGTTTCCGCTTAGCAAAAAGCAAACCTATGGCATTTGGTATCCATATTAAAAACTTTAGAAAACAAAACATCAATGCGGTTCAACAATTTTCTACTGCGAAATTAAAAAATAGCACACAAACTGTCGGCTACTTTTTTATTGAAAAGGTTTTTTTCTGTGAAAATGGACCAACAAAATTCAAAACGCGTTTGATATAGGACGCGACAATAAAATGTAATAACACTATAGATTTTAGTAAGATTTGGTGTGAATTCATAGGGATTTTATTATTAAAATATTAACATTTTTAATTTAAGATTAGAAAATTGTCATTCTATATTATACATGCATTAATTTCAATCATTAGTACATATCAACTTGTACATATTTTATATATCTGTATATGAGGTGAGCGTTCGACTGTAACAGAGGACTACGTAACGAGTTTTCCTGTTACGCTAATTGGCCAGTTAACCGGGGAAGTTTCCTAGGATACCGACAATGTCGTATATGAATACACACATATAGTTAGGTTACCGGAAGCTTAATAATGTCAAAGCATATCTTCTCACCTCTATACTTATCGATTTCTCTTATTACATTGGTAATTTGATATCACAGAATACTGATAGAAGAAGCTAATGATTTTATGAATCGATTTGCTAATGTTCATTTAAGATATAACCGTAATATTTACTAGTACATGCAAAATTGTTCAGAATTTGCTCAAGATTTTAAAAATGCAACTTGCACATTGAGGTAAACCGTATTCTAGACTAGAGTAAACTATTTTGAACGGTCTGAATAAGAGCTTGCAAGCCGACAGCCGAGTAAACTGCATAGACGAGATTTTAACTCGCTCCACAAGCCGTGTCGAATGCGATGTAGCACAACGGTTAAATAACATTCTATAGATAATATTTGAAGTCCATTTTGATATATCGTAAGCAATTTTAATTCGAACAAACGGTATCCTCTCTGCACTTTGAGAAAATAAAGCAAATGATATCTCATTTTACAAGTTTTATCATTAAAGCATTTAAAGCAATGAATAATATTAAATAGACCGGCAAAAACGATAAACAAATAAGGATATAAAGTTTCTAAAATATAATAAAATGTTAAAGTTAAAGTAATAAGTTGCTTCTTTTTTCCATAAAATCAACTGGCAATTTGTTCGAATTGCTAACGACATTTATAATTTAGTTGCTTTGTTAGCCGTCAAAATGTATAATTTTAACATGTCTATAGTCCAGAATAAAGTTTTACGCCCCCACATCGGTACAGCGGGTCTATTACGAACATTTGCGTCACATTTGCGAGAACGTATTCGTAACGACATCGACAAATATACACAAATCTAATATAAATTCTGTTGATAATGTTACGAATACGTTCTCACGAATATTCGTGATAAGGCATCAGTTCGCTCGTCACTCGTTGCTCGGCCACCTTTATGTTGTGTTGCATATCTTCACATATTCGCGCTGTGCGCTATTTTATGCAATCACATTTTGTCGCTGTTTACTGTGGATGTTTATATTCATAGGATACCATTTTTATCACGCTTCTAAGTTCAATTGCATATCTGGTTACATATATAGATATGTATTAAGTAAATGATTTTTGAGACATTTTCATGCATTATTCACATTTTTTGTGACTTTGAGTTTTTTTAAAAGCCATTGATCGAGTTTTTTGTAGTCTTCGCCGACCGTAATTACGCCCTGTTCTGAGAACAGGCTTTGATTTTTACATAATTAAGTTTTTTTTATTATTTTCAGAGCAAAGAACAAAACCTCGGGCTTTCAAGTTAGAATGACCACTCTAGCCACTTATGATAACGTAGTCTTTGTCAAATATGAGTTCCGCGAAAATATGTACCAAATCTTAAGGATATTTACCTCAATAACAGCTACAAATTTACATATAAATACAATTTGATCATCATTCATAGATGTGGCGTGTATCTGTATACCCAGGTACAAGCCGCGTCGGGGCGGACGCTCGCGGATGCCGTCACGCGCCCGTACCGCGCATACTGATGTTGCTTCGCGCTTTGAACACAAACATGCTTTTATTCATAGTAAACCACCGGCCAAAAGGACAAATGATAGTTCTATGGTTGTATGTTAATATGTTATAAGTTCTCGAGACTTGTGTGTTAGAGTTCGTGCAGTTTGCTGAACGGTTCTCTCTTCAATGAACTACGATCGAATATTTGCATAATTGTATCTGCGAAAGTGGTAATGTTTCGCTCGAAGACCAGCTATCATGTATTGTTGTTTAATTTATAGACTTCCTTGTATCAATTTCCTATGTCGTTAATTGCATTTTATATGAAGCATTATTTAAGTATAGCATTATATTTTAGATATTACTTAGATCCTCAGATGTTGTTAAAATATTTTCGTAAATGTTACAAATGGTTACTAATGTATAATATACTATTAGGTTTGTAGATGTTATTTTAGAAAATCTCTTATCTATACTGAGCATGATTACAAAATTGAAAAAGAATAAAAGCCTTTCCAATGTACTCTCTAATCTTTGACTACAAGAAAATTTTATCGGTCTCAGCAAACGGCGGAATAGTGATCTAAGTGGGTATACACTATAAAAAGTCGGACCATTAACGGCCGTGCCAAAAGGAGGAGCGTTTAGTACGGCGTGCGGCAAACCGTGCCAAGAATAGGGATTACGACTAAACCTTTCAACTTACCAGAGACCCTTGTCTGACACTAAACTATTTATATACTAATAAAAGGTAAAAGAAAACAAGAATTAACACCATGTCAGTACGATTGTCCGTATGGAGGTATACTCCAGGTGAGTCAATTTTGCATGTGTCAATACTGATTAAACAATGATGAAAAATGTAAACTCGGTTTTAACTCTATAGCATTAAGTTATAGATGAAATGTTGGTTGTTCACAATAAAACTATCATTAAAATCAACATCATCCGGAAGAAATGTATTTTATTTATGCCGTGTTTAAAATCCGGCCGCCGGCGCCGACCATGAACAGATAGTATGTAATAATTCTCAATCTCCATTAAAAAGCTATTGACATTATTAAGCACAAAGAACTCATTCAGTAAGATAAATCTCAAATAATTACATTTGTAATGTGAAATATCCTTTTATATCTCTCGCCTCTAGTAGCTTAATATTCACAAGATCTACTCACTTATCGTGTTTTATTTACATTTTTAGAATCACGGAATTTTTGTCGTGTGTTGCTAAAATTGGTCTGTAGCAATTTACATGCGCATTCCGAAAGCTAATTTCAAATCAAAAACTCATAGCTCGGTTGAATATTAAACATGCTGCAGGACGTCTAACATCAGTCGGTGAATAGTTTTAGTTTTCAAATGTGTACCGGAACCGATGTATTTAAACAGAGTTGCAAAACGTTGCCGGCCGTTTTGTGTATAAGTCCTGATGCGCTAAATTATTCGTTTGACTGCTAGAACGTGCGCATTTCACCTGATCCACGGCTCGATTAAACGCCTTTGTACTCTGCCAACTAAATATCAATATTATTTATTCAACTGCCTGTGTTTACTCCTGTTTACTATTTCGCATGAATTTCACAAAGCGATAGCTCGTTCGGCGAAATGTCTGAATGATTGGCAACGTTGGAATGCTTAAATAACGTCGATATAACTTATGTATGTGCATGTACCATTTATAAATAAGTTTAACTAACTAGTTCTCGAAATTGTTACTTATTTGAAATAAAAAAGATTCGATACATAAAAAGGCTAGTTAGACTGATTTACTTTAAACTTCTGATTACTTAATATAAAAGTTGGCAACACTTCTGGAACCTGTTTGGTTCTTGATAGGGATATGAAACTAGTAGATATTCATGGAGTTTATTGGCTTCCTATTAATAAAGGTTAAAGTTACCAAAATGCAGGAAATGAATAATTATCTCCATCAAAGAGGTAATATACGGGGTCGTTCGATCTCAAATTACGTAATCGAAATGGCGGGTCAATACGTTTTCCTATTAAGTCAAATGACCCAGCTCAAATTTTATGCGGCCATAACTCGCACGCAGCGCCCTGAGCTGCATACATTCTTATGTGACGTCATAGGTTGAGAAGGCAACCGATCGGAGGCCATATCTCGAGTTCGGACGTATGCAGTTTACGATGCAGACAAGCCACTTTTCGTGATTCCAAGCGACACTTTGTATCATAATGTTGCATAGTTTTTTTTCTGCTAATGGAATCCCAGTCTCGTTCGGATATACGAATTCATGAGTCACTTCATAGTGCCCAAAAATTCCTAAACCTTTATTCGACAGCATGACGTCGCAATTTCGACTTTCGCAATCATTTTATGACTTTGCCGCACTAGTAACAACAATTCATACAACATGAGCTTTTGCCCGCGACTCGACTCGAATTAAAAAAAAAAACAAAAATAAGTAGCCTGTATGTATTCTTATAGACTGTCCTCTACATCTATTCCACATTTAATCGAGATCCGTTCAGCAGTTTAGACTACAAACGCTAACAAACATCCATCCATCATTAGTAAGATGTGGCAGAAACGTAAGTTGTTAAGTATTGTTGAGATTACTTCAAAGAAAGCACCATACACATTGCAATCATCTCTTGCAAAAGTCAGATAAAAGCGTAAAAGAGTATATTTTACATCAAGTAAACATTTTTTAGTCTAATTTATAGAAAAACATCAAACTACATAAAAACAGCAAAGGGAAAACAGTAAACTTGTTAATAATTCCATTCGCACTTTCTTATCTTTGTAATATTTTTAATTAAAAAAGTTTAAAACAAGGTTCAGCAAATTAAATAAAAAGTTCGGGCATTTAGTTACCTGATTTTATTTCAAAGCTGTTTTTTAACCTTGTTTTAGGAACACAGTATCGTTTTATCTGTTAAATAAAGTTAACAAACGACTTAAGCTGAAGTGGTTAGTTGGCGCGACGCCAGATCAGAGCACAGCGGCCCAATTGCTTACGAAAGGCATAACGTCGGCGACATACGTGCGCAATAAACTGAGGAGTGCCGTTGAATTATTAAAAAGTCAAGAGCACCGCACTCTCCTTAATTTTTAGCCAAGGTAAGATTAATGTTTAATAAGATTAATTACTCAGGAGTTTCATTGTCATCAGTAAATTCCGGACTGCCGTTTTAA
>LD688948.1:2801138-2829791 GCA_003118335.3 Papilio memnon
TATAGGTTTATAAGAGAGAAGGTCGGTTGTGGGCGTTTTAGGCGAAGGTGTATCGACCAGATTGACGACATACTAAAGAAGGGCCGTAAAAAAGTGCCCGTGAGCGACAAGCCGGCGTAAGATAAAAGCGGACCTTATCTCCCCAAACCGTAAAGGCCACTGGGACAACGCGTTAAAAAACAACTTAAAAAGGATGTTATGAACTTGAACTTTAATGTAGAGATTAAATAAAAAGGATGCAACTTTATACTAATTTTAATTATTTCCGTAAAAATACAAATTAAATAACGGTTAAAAATGTTATTTCAATGCTCGCGTACCGATTCACCGACAACGAAACGGCTTCCGCTTAGCGCAGCCAACTGGAACTTTGTCCGGCCAAAAAATTAAACAATGCTGAATAACAAACAAGAAAATATCTTCCCAGAGCTCGTCGGAATTATCAAAATTATTCTAAGAATTATATGACGTATAATGACTTGCGTGCACTTAAAACTATAGTAAGTACAGCCGTCGCCTCGGGTTCAAGCAAAACATACAATGCGTTTACACCTAATCGTGCTCTGAAACCACAACAATATACAGCTTGTTTTAATTCATGTTTATTCAACGTTATTTTGAAATATTACGTCGTTCTTTAATCATAATATGTTTTTATTACTCAAATGTAAACAACTTAGTGCTGATACACCACAATTTTATCTCGACAGATATCATTTACAGTTTCATGCTGTAGCTTTACCTTTACAGTTTATATATTATCTAGTGTCCACTCAGACTTGAATGTAATCTATAAATATATGATACGTGCAAAACTTATTAATTCGCAATACAAATTAACGTACACTAATAGTTAAGTGTGTCAGTACGAATTAAGGAAGCGATAAGTAATAGAAACACGCTGTATCAGGAGCGGTATACATGTCACCTGCAAATCGAGAACGCCGCCCGTATATAATTTGGCTAGGCATACGGTATTATTTTGCATTTTTTTTTGTACTTCAATTATTATACTTCGACAATTTGTTAACGAGACACTTCGTAGGTTTTGATTTTTGGGCCAATGTGAACTTACAATTTGACTAGACAAATTACAAATGGATGGCATTTATGATTTGCCGGTGACATGCATATCTCGCCGTATAGCTTACCTCGCGCCTTGCTCGTCGTGCGTCGCGTGCCGTCAGCCGTCGCAGGAAGCATGCTCCGCTACTCGACCCACGTTGTCCCCTTGCCTGCAGACTTGACAAACACCTTATGCGATGTAGGCCACGCATAGATATTATATCCGTACGAATTAATATTATCATAGCATGGTACACTACGACAAGCGTTATTCACACAGTATGCGGCGAGTTTAAATTATTTTACTATGAGTAACGCTGTGGCAGAACTGATAAAAAAAACTTTTCACTTCGTTAACCCTATTTGTGTAACTTCCATAACGTAACTTTAGAAATGCATGGAAAAATTTACTGCTACAGTCAGACTCGGATCTTTATACCTACCCTTAGTACAGATGAAGTAATAGAAATCTACAACAAGGAACACTAAGGACCAACGAGTCTGAGTGTGGCAGATGATCTCAAAAGTACTATTCTGTTACTCTAATACTTCCAACAAATAGCTGTAAAATAGCATCGTAGCTGCAACTGTTGCAAGTACTAGATGGTTGTTCTCAATAAAAAAGACCACCTGTCTAGTCTTCCTGTTAGACATTTTATAAAGTGTGTTCGTTTTCTTTACAGTAAATAACAATAAGTACCGTATGATTATCAATAAGGAAAGACGGTAAGATTGACATTAAGCTAGTAAAAATGTTTTTTATGTCTTGTTCATCTAACAAGTAGTTCTTGAAAAGAAAAACAATATTTGTCGAGAAACCCATGTATTGTTTAGAATAAAAAGTAGTGTTAAGAACAATTAAAACATACCCTTTTACATAGAATGTTTCAAACATGCAAAACAGTAATCTGTCTTAAGGTTTTTCTAGGTCAAGGGCGTGAGTTATTTATTATTATCAAAAATAACAGACTGACAAGGCAACGTTGCAATGTATACTTTTCAATTCGAACACACAGACTTGTGTACACAAAATATAATGCGTCAGAAATGTTGAACAGGTTTATAAAAACGACTGCTTAAAATCATTCATTCTCAACGGTTGAATGGTTTCTAATAACATAGGAAACAGGGTAGGGAGAAGCGCAGGTACACAAGTGTCGTCTTATTCCCGGGTCCCTTCTGTTACAAGTGGCGCTTTCTGGAATCCTATTCCGACCTTTTTTTTATAATAGCTTTAGATCTTATAATTTGAAATAAATTCGCAATTGTTTTAATTCGTCCGTACACTAATTCGATTGGTTTTTAATTAAACCGCTTCAAGCAGTAATAGACAAGTATAAGCGCAAATAAACAAAGAGCCTCCAAATCGGTAGAGCTGATCATTCGTGCATCAGCTGACGCTGCTGCGGACTGTACACATGGCCCAAGTATACGTAATTACGAGATTAGGAGTACAAAAATTATAATGAAGAAATATTTCTACTAAAATGTCTTCAGTAAAATTTAAACAGAAAGTGTTAAACTCACTTTAAAAGTAGAGTTCATTGAATTACAATAATAGGTCCAATTTCATTTACTTATCAATACTAGGAAGTCAGTCAGGTATCGGCACCACAAACATTTGTGTTATCAAATATTGACGTCTCTTTTCTACGTACGTGTTACTATATTTTTTCCTTGTCGCAAGCAAACCCTATTTACGGTGTACGGGCAGCAAAAACAATTTCTTAACGCGCGCGTACCTACGTATTTTGAGGTTATGTCAGTATTAATCTGACGGCGTCGTCAGGCGAACGTATTGCGCGTTGTCGGCGTATTGTCGTGTACGTTGTACTTGTGTATTGTTGTACTTAGAGATCGATATAAATTGAATGCAGTGCAGCTTACTTAGGAGTTATTTTTTATTATTTAACAGGAATGATCGTTACTTTTAAATTAAAGTTTCAACCGATCGCGTATGTTTGGGATTTCAACGTTTCATTGTAATGTGAGTACTACTTTTAATTGTTTCTTGTTAATTTCGTTGCTTTTTCTTTTAATTTTTGTTATTTTTGTCATATATTAAACTAAAAAATAACTAGATTTGTTTTTTAGTATGTGGTATGGTTTCACTAATAACTCTAAAAAAATATCTTTTGCGTTAGCGTATAACCGTTACGTTTAAATGATGAATATAAACAGTTTGTATCGATATTTATTTGGTGTACGTTTGTTATTTTTGTAATGTTGTAAAAATGTCATTTACACGAATTTCATACGAAACCTGAATAAACCAAAATTAATATTCAATTAATAAATACTTGAAACAATGATAAATTATTTTTTTATAAAATTATAAAACGAAGTTTTAAATTGTGATAGAAAAATTAGAAAATGTATACAATATAAGGGGTTCCTATCCGACGTCCCCTTGTCCGGCGTCCCTCGCCGGTTACACTTCGCAAGTCGGCTCCACCGGAACATTATGAGTGCATTTATCGCCCTTGAGGTTCTGTAATAAAGTGGATATTTCCTTGATAGCGTTTACAAAGAGCTTAGGGCCCGTCATCACGGTGCATTCGTACACCCTCGGTTTATTAGCTGTATCTTATGCGAGCCGCTCTGTTGTCGGTTGTCGCGGCTGCAACAGCCATTAGGCGATTAATTCATCGTATTGTTACGACATTCATTGTTGTGCAAATTACAGCTCGAGACATTTAACCGCTCGAACATAAAATGTAAACGGTTACACCATCTTGATAGACATTATCCTAATCTAATATTCCTAAATGTGTTTACTACAATTGTCTTGTTCAAGTTACTAGATACAAATTGACTGTTCGGTCATTGCTCTTGTAGAAACACAACAAATTAGTATAGACACTTAATTATGGGTAAAGTGGTGCGTCATAGTGGCGTCCACTTTTCAACGAGGATGTTAATTTATTCAATGCCGTATAAAGTTCACGCAAACTCTTGCTTCCGTTAACAAATGAAAAACTTTAATAACTCACATTGTGACGGTTGCTGCTTCGATTCCTGATTATTTCAGCAAATTATTGTCGTTTTTTAAACCTGTATTTGTACTATTTTCTTACTAAAAACCATTTCTAAGTTTTCTACAGCCCGAACACATTGAGGTTTTAACAATGATTTGCATTGATGTATTAAAACACCAATAATGATCATAGTAATGAGCCGCGTAATTAAATAGACGTTTTAATACTAAATAATGGTCCATTCAATAATTAAACATAAAATATAATGAGTCATAACGCCGCGTCGGTGCCAGAAATTAATCGTGGTTCACCTCAAAAGGAAACTGCATTCATTAAAGTGGACAAAACAAAACTCGGTCCAGCGTGCTAGCGGGCCAGCTGTGTGGGTTACTTTTATGTCAGATTGATCGAATCATAAGAGAAATAAAGTAAAATACAGTTAGGTGTATTCACCTGTCTAGAAATATACAACTTCATTTCAGATTATTTAATATATTGGTTAACGTTTAAGAAGAACTTTTCTTAAATCAGTAACTAAATATCGTGTTTTTTGTCTAGAGACAAAAAATCTAGAAGTACTTAATGGAATTTTACTTGGATTTATTGATTACGGTGAATTAACCTAGTATGGTTCACAATTATTGTGAAAAAATAAATTTTGTACGACATTACGACAAAATATTGTTACCTAATCTATAAGGTATATATTTTCATTAGTCAGTAACCGCACGCCGAGCGTCACTCACTACATACGGGCTAACGATTAAATGAAAACACGCTTGCTATCTCTTTCTGTAGAGGGGCACGGTATGGGTTATTCACCGCATGCGGGCTAAGAACCAATGAAATTCATCGGTCGGTGTAAAGCAAGCGGCATGCGGGGGGATTCAGTTGACGAGTATTATTAGAACAGGACTGACGCTGCGCGGGTAAATAATGGCTGAACGATTTACCGAAATGCAAATGTTGAAGCTAGTAGAAATATATCAAGGATACCCATGTTTATGGAATGTTACTAACGAATTATATAAAAACCGGCAAGCAAGGGAGAGTGCATATAAAGAAATTTGGGAAAAGCTAAACATCCCTGGCCTCACCATAAAAGATGTACCGAAAAAAATTAAAAATATGAGGTCGTCTTACTACCAGGAAATAAAAAAAATCGAAAAAAGCACTAAATCAGGCTCTGGAGAAGATTTTGTCTATCAACCAAAGGTTTCGTGGTTCACAAAAGCAGATGGATTTTTAAGGATTGTCAGGAATTATCAAGAAATATTTTGGAATGTAAGTCATATTCATTTTAAATGTTAATAACAAAATATTACACTTTTGAATTAATATCATGTTCCGACGGAGTTATGGTTGTTGTCAATCGAAATATACCTATACTCGTTAATATTTTTGGCGGCCAAGGTTACTGCGCAATGTGCCTCCGTACCCCCCCTCTCCCGCTTCCTGTTTACCAGTCCAGATAATCTGATCACACAATGGTAACATTAAATAACAATACAGTTCTTATAATCTTCTGCGCATTCACTGTATTGTTTACAATTCTGTTTACATTTTTGACCGACTCCCCAAAAGAAGGAGGTACTCAAGTCGTCTGTATATTTTTTTATGTGTGTTACGGCATAACTTCGGCCCTGGTTGACCGATTTTGAAAATTCTTTTTTTTACGAAAAGTAGTGCTTGCAGGTGAGTCATTCTTTTGTTTAATTTTTGGAGTCAAAGACTACGGCGTAGTTAAATAGTTTAGCTCAAAATCGCATGACGAAAATTGGGGGTCTTTTTTGCTTTCTTTGCTTACGTTGCCCCAACCAAAAGACTTACATAAAAATGATGTATGGAAGTATTGTAGCTATTTAAATTTGCTTAGAAAGAATATTTTTTTTTAGTGTATTTTGTTTGGAAGTCGGTTTTGTTTTTTTGTGTATTGTTAGACACAACCCTGCAAACGTAATTTTATACGTACTTGTGCATCAACACAGGGTGTTCTATCTTCCCCAGCTATTTCAACGCAGAGTCAATTTCGGAACCTCGGATTTTCAAACATGTTGTTAAACAGATAAACGATGAAGGAATACGAATAAAATCAGGCAGAGTTGTTTATGATGATTTTTGATAGAATTATTTTTTTTATTCAACAACATTGATAAGAAAAAAAACGTAAACAAACTATTACGTAAAAACTCGAATTTTCATCAGGATTTATGTAAGATTCAATGTAGAGTATTAATGTGATGAAATAATGTAAAAGTTAGCCAGGTTCAATACAAATTCAAATTATCATAAACTCCGCCGTCAGAATGTCTGCCCTTAGCCCCAATCAATGTAACTGAACGAGTTAATGTAATAATAATCTAAACTAGTAGTTCATATGCTGAATTTAGTTTTAGTTACAGAAGTTGGATCCGCTATTCACTTGGGTTCACTTTATGCTTTCCATCGATGCCACCACTACATTAAGAGAAATACTATTTTAATCCTTATCCAATTTTTATTTCCTCCAATTTAATTTCAATATTTGGCACCTGAAATATAGAACATTATGTCATTAGTATTTTGTTTACAGATTCATGAAAATTCAAGTACAACTTCAGATAATTCTGAAATACAAAATTACGAATGCAGTATAAATGATGAAATTTCAAACTCCGAAGCAGGTTATTTAAATAATCCAGATGAAAATAATGACGCGTTTTGCAGTTGCAGTCAACGAAACGAAGAATTATCTGAATTCACTGCACCGTTAGCGAAAACATTTAAAAAGACGAAAAAGCAAAAAGATGAAGACATATCTATAGCCATTGAAAGAATAGATAGAATTGCAAAAACTTTAACAAATGCAACGAACTCACTTATCAATCACAAAGAAGATGAATTTGATGTTTTCGGAAAATACATAGCAATGAGTTTACGTTCTTTGCCAGTGGAACTAGGCATTTTTGCTAAAACAGATATTCAAAAGGCATTATCAGATATTCAAATTAAAGCTTTAAGACAAAACACCGAAACTCCATTTTTATGTGGGGCTTCCACGTCTTATGATCCTCATGAGGAGAGTTCCGAAATGCCGGCTAACGAGGGTCATAGCGAGTCTCTAATAATGCCTAAAGAAACAAAATATACAATCAATTAAACCGTACGGTAACCGATAACAAAGAAAAGTTGTTGCACACCTGTTGAAGTATCGCTAATGTATTCCATAAATTAAATCCAGTTATTTTGAAGGTAAAGTTTACCAAGCATTACAAAATAAAGAATTTACAGTATTTCATGTTACTAAAAGTGTCTTTTTTTCCCAATCGATTCTTACGCAGAGAGTATACAATAAATTAGTGTAAAACTAAATATATCATTACTTAGTAAGTCGGAAGGTATCTACTTATATGTGAAGCTTGAAGTTACAGTGAAAGGATCTTACGACCTAATAGTGTCGGATTATTTTCTAAGCTCTAGAAGTTGCTCTTGGGTCTAGATAAGGAATATAGGAACTTTACTTATATTCTGATTGATCGAATAGGATCGATAGTCTACGTTGTTTATTTTTAACGTTTAAGCATTGGGAACTAATTTTGTGAGAGAACGAACTGATAGGCTAGACATCCTAATTTGACTATATGTTTAATACAATGAAAGTGTTTACATATGGCTTGTTCATTTTAATTGGTTTTGGTTATTAAAATAAGATTTATTACTTTAAAATGAATCATGTATATACATGTACATTTAGCTTTTGTAAATCTTTAGACGCTATAATATAGGTTCAATAAATAAATAACAATGTTACAAAACCAAATCACAAATGTTTTATATGATTTTACCTTTTTGTAGTTAGGATTGTTTGTGTAAAGCAACACGTGTACGTGTTACAGCCGACGTTCAGTTTACACGTTTCTATTCCGCAAAATATGCCTATTTTTAGTGTCCTACATATGCACCTCGAACGTTACGAAAGCAACCAACATGTGTCTCATTGTTCCTAATTCGTTAACTGCGCAGCTCATCTATTACGTATGCACTCTACCAGTTAAGTTATAAGCATCATGTGTCTGGATGTGTTTTGTTTATAGGGCACAACTATACGCCTTGATTTTGTCTAACGAATCGTCTTCCATATTCAGCGTTATAGTTCTTAAGTATTATAGTAACTCATTGTAAATTTCTCTTACTAAATCTATCTTTGGGATTTCCTTTGTGACCAATTTACTCTAGTATAGCAGTACAAGATTTGTCTACAATAAGAATAAAAATTTTGTTGTCCCTTATCACGTTAAAATTTTTGTGTTTTTGTGTAATATGTGATTTTGATGTTTCGGCAATCTGCGTATACTCGTTTATATTTTACTTGTCCTATCTAGATCTATGCTTAGATAAGAAACTAAAGTTGCTGATCGATTCACATTACCTCATTGTTTGGATGATTAACAGGATTAGGTTTCCAGTCCTTTTGTGCTAGAGTGATAATAACAGTAGAGTTGCATATAGCCTTTGTATTCGTTAGTTATTGACACGTGTATGTTAGGTTCGCATAGTTTTGTTATCCGCCGAGGCCTTGATCTATGCAATTTAACAAGCGAGAGCGCATTTTGACACGATTTTATAACCTATCACGACATGTTGTCACGCGAGACGAATTTTCGGAAATTTTCCGTTGTAAGTATAAGTATATTCAAAATTTACAATTTTTAAAATTGAATGATGTGTGAGCTCGGATGTACGTTGGACTTCAAATAGGATAAGAGCTTAAAGCAGTATCCTAATAGAGATATTATAAAGACACGAAACACCTCAGTCCACTTTCCCTTGTTTTATACCAAAAATGTTAGCAAAGAACGTGTCACTCATGTGAATAACGACGTTGTTGATTAATAGCATTGGTCACGAGACATCGAGTCTTTTGTTTTATCGTTTATCCACATAAGCTTAAATATGTCACTTTAAAGTGCACATAACCACTTCACAAGTCAGCTAAAAATAGTAATGATGTCTACAAAAACAGTCAAACCTTGAACCATTGCCGTTTTATACGATTTAATTAGTACAATAAATATGTCGTGTAGTTACTTGTATATAGAGAGATGCAAGTCTCATAATGAAACGGAGTGTACAATGGCATCTTTATGTAACGGGCCACATACTAACAGGCGGTAAGAAATACACCGATGACAGGCTACTGTGTACAGCATAGCGTTCAGAATAATGAGAACATACCACAGTATCTGTCATATGGGAAAAATAACGCAACAAACATTCTATAATCTTCGAGTAAGTTGTGGCGGTTTTGGAAACAGGGTTTATATTTACAGTGTTGATTTCGAATGCCTAAAAAAAAAATAACTTGATATAAATAGTTAACCCTATCAATTATTTTTTTAAATTTTTAGACCCTTGTAAAATTTTCTTTGTACTGTAACTGATACCATTTAACATTAATGCTTACTTAAAACATGCTTAGTTGGCATTGAGATTATACAGGCATCCCAGAAGAATTCTTCGTACATTCTTAAATAACAGTGTACTTGATGTTAATTAAGTTAATCGTTATTGTCAGTCAATAAAGACAATTCTCAATGATGTAACTCGGTTACATAAGATAATTATATCTTAGTATTTTTTTAATTATTAATTGTCAATAACAAAGGATTTTTTATGTCACTGCAATAGATAATAAATAACGTTTATTACACATAAGTGAAAGCGTATGTGATTTAATCTGTAATCAATTCAATGATTAGAATCTATTCAAATGATCGCATGTCAAAACAATATGTAGCGTGCAAGAAATGCTCTCATGTGTTTTCTTTAACATGAATACGGGTCGCGTACGATATCAAAACGTGCCCATTAACCTCTGTAAGTACATACTTTTACTCTTGTGAAACCTCGAACATTGTCCCACATACGACGTAGCGAATCTCAATGTTCCCCGCACTCATCTATCCGTTCAGCCCACTTTTGTTTTTGCGTGGGCTATTGATTTAATATCACCAAGTGCTTAAAGTGTAAGTTAATGACGATCCTTTCCTTATTACAATTCTGAATTAAAAACCAAATCAATACTGGACGTACAAATAATAATTAAATACGTAATGCTCAATGCATGTGAATTCTTCAAAATCGAACTTAATGAATTCTAGGAGTGAATGCATATTGACATTTGACTTTGTAAGAACTAAGTCTAGATACCCAGATGAAACTTTAATGTCAGTTTGGTATTTCATTGTTAGAATGAACTCTAATGTCTCCTCACGAATAATTTTTACTGCATTGTCATAATGATGATATATGTATACTATTCTATAAAAAAATACTATGATTTTATTTCTATAAAAAGGCACATGGTGCTTTGATCCTATTGTTTTCTCCCTCGCCTCCGTCTATCTGAAACATAACTTTGATAGCGTTATACCAGACGTCTAGACGGGAACATATAAATATAAATATATATGACGGTCTGCGCTGCCCCTTCTATACGAATAGGGGATACCTCAAATCGAAAATGGCGAATATAAAGGAGACATTGATAATTAAATAGATATTAGCTAGTGGTAGGGGACTTATTCGCATCTTCGTCAGAATTTCACGGTTACATATTCGCGTATTTAAAATAGATTATTGAATTCAAACGACGCCAAACCTCTGAAGAAACCAAACAATTTCTGATGTCATATACCATATTATGATGTACTATGTTTAATTTCAAACGGATCTACATATTTAATTTAGGATAAATCACGTCGGATACGGGGTCTTTATTCATAACATGCTCCACTTCCTATAGAACTAATAAGACAATGAAAACTGGCGCAAACAGATTTCTCTTGAGAAAAATAATGAAGGAGGCTGACTGAACAATAATGGTAAGAGAAATGTTATTTCCCAGATTCCCGAGATTAAATCTAGAGCATTCTGCTGTTAGAAACAGCTAGATTACAGTTAGATGCAATCTTATAGTAATTGGATTCCTATTCGATATGTTTTAAACTATTGCATCACATCGATACAGTTCCAGGGTAAATCAGTCCTAAACATTAGTTATTCGCAAACCTTTTCCTATAGTTCATTTGCTTAAGATATAATATTTTACACAAAGATTTTATTAAATTAGCCAAGTTTTCATACAAGTTAATGACCGAGGTAATAAATTCATGAAGGAAAATGCTCGCACGCATTTGAAATTATCGTGAACCGGCGTTTAATTTTGCTTATCTGAGTCTTTAATTAAAATTTGGAAACAACACAATGGTAATGTTGGCTTATTTATTTTAGTAATTTACAAAAGGCAATGTAAAGCCAAATGTTGTTAACTTAATTTTAATATTTAAAATGATTTATTTGTAAGTTCTCTGAATGTCAACAAGAAGTTTAATAGAAGCGAGTGTCGAGTCACATTCCTAAGGGCTTATTGTGTTACGCATAAATCTAAGTTTCGTTAATCAGAGTGGGCGCAGCGCTGCGCCGGGTGCCACGTTCATAAATACATACTTCTACATAAATACATACTTATATAATATCGTGCCACGGCCAAATGACTTCACGCTTCGCCTGCTGTTGAGTTCAAGACTAGGTTCCTTATATGATATGCATCCGATTGCTACTGCATAAAAAAGGTTATTTCTTTGCACATTTTGTGGTTGCAAATTATTAAATAAGGTAGCTAATGTGGATGGATTCGATTGGCGTTTCGTGACTTGAAGAACTAGAAAAAAAAACTAATCAAGGACTTATAATGAACTTTAGATAAGTTGTGACAGTATAATTTAATATCGATATGTAAATATTTAGCCGTGTGGGATTCATGTAGGAGTAACCTGTTCTAGAATCACTTCTAGTTTTTATTATTCATCAGTGAAAATATTGCTTAGAAAACGACTTTTTTTAAACTGTCAAAATATGTATACGCAAAAACCAACTTTTCCGGTTTTTAAACAATCACCTGGCTGTTTAACTCCTTATTGTGAGTTCTCTAAATAAACTTGGACCCTCTTAATCTGCTTCCCACAGTTTACTATTTCTTTTCTTTACTTCTTCTATACTTAAATCTTCTAGTTAGAATATAATTGATATTTTGCTTCGGTTAAAATTAAATGATATTTTATTCTTTGCACATTGAGGGAATGTAACAAGTTAACACCGGGGGATTTAACTGCCTCATTTCAAGGGGAAATCGAATTGTTTATTGTCAGTTGCAAATTCTCCCTAGCGCTCAAGTTAACGTTCCCACAGGATGGAAGCATTTACCGTGACGCTTGGAATTTGCTAAGAGGCGATTTTAAAGCAGATTGCAAATTTAAATTGAATAATCAACGATATTAAAAGTGTTTTATATCTCTCATGGCGACATCTAGTATGTATGCTTAGAACTATCTTTTTTCGAAGTCAAGATTAAAATTTTTTAGTAAAAAAATTGAGTCGGACTCATTATTTTTATTTTGAAATAACCATGAAGAAATATATTGGACAATTCGGATCGTTACCCAGTAACATTGGATAATACGCCTCGTTTACTGATAACGCTTGTCTATCATAATTTGCACTTCTTGACGGGTTGCGTATGAGGGGCAATTGCTTTATCAGACCTTAACAAGCTGTAATAGATAATACCCTCAAAAACAGTTTTTATTAATTTCGTTTTAGTCTGAATTATTGGACCACTTCTATGTATGTACATGTGTGTGAGTTTTTAATAATGATTGATACTGAGTTACTCTATTGTATTTATTATAATTGAATATTAAGTAGAATATTAGTTTGCTACCGTATTGAAAGTTCCGTATCGATGGAGCCTAAGCCGTCCGATGCACCGGAAGAGCGGTGTCGGCGGCTGGCCGAATTCGGCCTGCAACGGTACCGCGCCGCAAATAACGAACAGCCGTCGCGACACCTAATAACAGGGTTGAACTCCCTATTATATTTTTTAACAATAATGTTTTTAGAATGTCAATAATTATCTACGAAAAAAAGTGTAGCAATTCCGATTTCATTTGAACATGAATAATGTACGATAGTATAGACGATAGTTTATGTGGCAATTTGATAAAACAAGATAAAAAACGTAATTGCATAATACACTTTTTTATTGGAGAGCTAATGCAGTTATCGTCAAGTGACACTGGGGTCATGTATTTCGGTGACAGACCACCCAATAACGCTATCGTATTGTATTAAATCACGACGGAGAACAGTTTATTAGCCAAAAATAACTTATATTAGGTACGTAAGTATTGATTACTACAGTAACGTTGGATAAAGGACAAGTTAAATTTTACTTACAACGTTAATTCTAATACTTGAAAATAATCTTTAGCAACTTTTGTTAACGACTAATAGAAATAATGACTCCAGTCAAATTAATACGGAGAAACGTATAAGGCTTACTAGTACGGCCCTGACCGTGCTTGTCAACCTAACTAAACGCTTCACCGCACTGTACAATGAAGTATTGAATTACAATAGAATCTGGTACACTTTTTTTATTACCTATTGACTTGTTTCTCCGTAAAGTGGACTAATCTATACCTACGTTTTATTATCTGAAACAGTAGATTTAAAATAATTATCATAAAATACTTACAGACACTGACAAACTTTTGTTTTAAAATTAACAATTTTCAAACAAAATACGTAATAATTAAGTAGATTAAATTTTTATTACTTTTAGCAATTACCTGCATTGATCTACCCAGAAAAACGCAATAAGTACTTAACATAATATTTGTTATAATTGTCAGTTATAGACAATTTCATTGTCGTTTTTGGGCAGAAAAAGAACAGTAGGCTAGTAAAGTAGAATTTATATTAAATACTAGCTGTTGCTCGCGACTTCGCCCTCGTGAAATTAAAAAACATAGCCTATGTTACTCACAGATAAATTACCTTTCTAACGGTGAAAGAATTTTTAAAATCGGCCCAGTAGTTTTTGAGTTATTTCAATACATACAAAAATACAAATCTTTCCTCTTTATAATATTATAATAATTATATTAATAGAAATACAAATATAATTATACAAATATAAATATTATTATATTATATTATATAGATTAGTATTAGTATATTAGTATATTAGTATTAGTATACACTATGAACAACAAAGTATAGTGTAATATGAATTAGCTACATATTTGTTCTTAAGTAATAATGAATTCTTTGTTTAAATACAAACAAAACGGTGGTCTAATAAAATTTGGGTTTCTGCTCGAAATGCAATTTATCTTCAGTCCCCTAATACGTATTTGACCGCGGGGTGACTGCGATAACAAAGATGGCCCCCGGTTCATAGAGCAGGGAATTTAATATTACTATCTTGTCCCGCACCACACCCCTCGCATATTATTGGATTTATTTTATTAGTGAAGATTTCACGCAAACAATATTGCCAAATATAATTTAAATATTAAATGAAAATTACAAAATATTTTGCTAGTTTCTTCATCTTTACTTCCTGAGGTCAACCTGTATTACTTTTAGTTACTAACTTAAATGATATTTGACTGTACTCATCATCAACTTGCCCTTATCCCTTACGGAGGGTCGGCACAATATGTACTACTCTTCCATACATTTATATTTTTGACTGATATTTTTGATATTTGACTTTACTAAAAGGAGAATAAACTAAATCGTTTCTTTTCGATATCAAATTTGTTTCTTTGTTTCGGTGTGGACGACCGATTCGTGTTAAGAATGAAGGATACAGCTAGACGTTATACCGCCGTGAAGAGCTTAATAAAGCGTGCGCCCGACGCATCCGAACCATTAGACAGTCTCTGCACGCAAACCTGGACGCTAACCGTTCAAAAAAGCGCTTTGAATTTTTCTACACCGTATAAAATTGTTAGGGATCATTCACACTCGCTTCATTTATCGTAGGCACGAGAATTAAGATAGTTACCGCTAGCTTAATGTGACTTTCTCTTCATTGGCTCATTGAATTTAAACTCATCATTTCTTTTGCTATGACAAATGCGAGATAAAAGACATAGAATTGATAAAAGCGATTACAGAGAGTAAAAATTCAAGGAGAGAGAAGTATTATATAAAATAAATCCAATCAAGCAAAGAGCACCATAAATATGCTGCCCTAGATTAGAAATTTAGGTAAAGCTGGTAAACCAAAAAAATTAAGGCGTTACAGACATTCTTTTGTGATTTGCATGAATCCACAGTTGTATGATAACACCTTAACATGTAAAGTAGTAGTAAAGCGATAAAGCGGGCATAGTTGCAGCTCGTTGCGCTTGGTTGGTTGTCGTCACGGGGCGACGCGATGCGATGCGATGCGACACACATGGCTTGCTTCACTGCCAACAACCTCGTCGTACACAATGTCTGTCAATCTGATATCAGTTACTGACTGCTTGTTAACAATTAAACGCTCATGCCCCATTTTATTGTAAGGTCTAGGTTTGTAAAGACAGTTTTGCCTTTGATAAGAGTCATCAATCTTAGCATCATTACTTTGTTTTTTTTATCAAGTTCCTTGGCCTAGATCATTAACTTTTTACTAACCTAATAATTCGTTCAAGGGTTCTTTAAATAAGGAACTGTTATAAAAATCACTAGCTAATGTATACTGCTTTTCCAAAACTGACGTTTATGTTTTGTTATTAGGTATTTATGGTGTAACTAGCTTTCGCCCGCGACTCCGTCCGCGTGGAATTAAAAAAAAAGCAAGTAACCTATGTGTTCTTCCAGACTACGTTCTACATCTATTCCAAATTTCATCCAGACCCGTTCAGCCGTTTAGGCTACAAACTCTAACAAACATCCATCCATCCATCCATCTATCCATCCATCCATCCATCCATCTAAACTTTCGCATTTATAATATTAGTGAAGTGATTAGTGATTAGTGATTAGTGAGATATATCGTGATACGTGAATAAATAAGATAAACTCATCTCAGGTTTATAAATTTAGTAACACATAAAGTGACCGGCCAACACGTAGCATTACAAGTTAAATAAACAAAAACTGTGTTCTCTGTGTTGATCGTGCGTTAGTTACAATTAACACAGGGCTCGGTGGCAACGTGGCCGGACGTCGGTTGTTTACCGAAAACCTACGCGCAGTGGGCGTTGGAATCATGGTCACTTTTTACATCTAAACATGGTGTCTTCATAAAAACTTCTAATCTAAATAACTTTGATATAAACACAACGGTTGCTAGGCCATCTGTAAGGACGCGTTTGCTCTTAAGTGGCAATAAAATTGTATCTAATTATAACTATGAGTCTCTTCAAAGTATTAACAAGTGGATCTTTATGGTATCAAGCTTATTATTGAAGTAGCTACAGTTGAATATATTGACCTAAACATACACAACTGCTATTTCATAATTAACTAAAGATACGACCATGACGATACTCTATGTATTTTAGTAGTTCACCAATCTCTATAGTACTACAAGATACATATTCCCTCGTATTACTACGATATTCTTGTATTAATATTGTGCAGTCATCTCAGCATCAGACGAGGAAACTTCCGACAAGGGGCGCAACGTTTCGCATACAAATTGAAGGAATTTCATTATAACTCTGTCGGACGGAGTCAAAGTCTTTGATAAATTCACTACATATTTTTTTTCTTTAATATCTTCCACGGATGACCAGATGAAATCAATTGTTCATTGCATTTTCACATATTTATACACATCAAAGCGTACTTCCGAGTATGTACATGTATGACAAACTGTTCTTGTTAGTATTAGGCACCCATTGTCTCCATAGACTCTTCTTGATTTATGTAAGAGATTGTTCATTCCTTCGCTTTAACTAATATACTTATCGCATTAATTTCAGTAATTTAAAGTATGGGAGCGCCAGCTTGGGGGTCGCGTGGCGGCGACCGGCCTCGGCTGCTGCGCATGACGCCGCTGCGTCACAGCTTCGCCGCGCCAGCCACGCCGCCCGCGCCGCAGCCTCCGCCGCGCACGCACGACTACGCATCCGATGCTGATACTAATAAGAAAGGTATTTGCGCATTTGATGCCTTATAAACATGGCACGCAAGTGGTTACTCTTATAACACATTCGTTTAAATTTTCAGAAGAAAGTTGGAATGCGAACCTATCACAGAGATGGAGAAAGCTGCGCCGGCGTTGTTCGCGCCTGCGCCCCGGCTCCGGCAACCGCGAGCCGAGTCCCGTGCGCTGCTCCCCTTCCCCGCCACGCCCCCCGCCGCACTGCTCACCCGCGCCGCCTGCCAAGCTCTCCTTCAGGCATCGCGGCAAGGTCTACACCACAGCGTCCCTTCGCGTCACTAGTGGAGCCCCGGATTTACTGAGAGCTCTAGGCAAACTGGGGGGAGGCCTGCGGCGACGTGCACTGTCGGCCCACGACGTGCTCGCTCCGCCGCAGCAGCAGCCGGCCACATTCTACGTACCCAGCCCGACGACCGAGCGACAAGCCTCCTCGCCGTCTCCGCCCAGACAATCGGCAACACTCCGCCGACGATGCAGCTCTCCTAACGTGTACAGAGCTAATAAGGACGCGCCTCGCGATCGTACTCCCCTTATTCACGACGATGAAAACCGAGACGTGGTCGATTGCAGTTACGGTATGGACCACAGGAGAAGCTGCAAGGACGTTCGGAGTCGACCGTACAGCGAGAACGTGGACTTAGATGTTCCATGTCGGAACGGCTACAATCGTCTGACGGCGAACATGGCTGACAGGTTATGGGAGGAGCCGTACAGGTTGCCGCGTGTGCAGGCTCGGCTGGAGCCGATGCAGCAACTGCGCAGCGGCGTGGCTGAGCTGCGGGTGAGCGCCGCGCCACGCACCCCTCGCACGCCCCGCCCGCCTCCTGCGCCACCAGCTGCAGCGCAAAAGCCAAGCAAGCGGCCGCCGGCACCTGAACCAAGGGACGCGCACACGTTTGAGGTATTTATTATAGCAGCATTTTTAGAATGTTTTATTTAATTACCGTTTACACATAATTAAAAGTATTCTTTATAATTTCCAGGTGCGATTCACAAAATCAGCTGGCGGAAAAGGACTAGGGTTTAGCATAGTGGGTGGTCGAGACTCGCCGCGCGGTGACATGGGTATTTTCGTCAAGACAATATTCAACAACGGACAGGCGGCTGAATCTGGTCTTCTACGGGAAGGTAAGCATGTCTAATCATTTCTTAACTTTATAACTAGTTAAAGTTATTGTAAACAAAACTTAACGTTGTCACCAAGAAGTTATTAATAAAATTACAAAGTTACGTAGGTCCTAAGACTCGTTATTGATGTTTTATTTTAAGGTATACGTTAACTAACGGCGAAATATTACCCTGTGAAGGTAAACATTCCTCAGTGACGGTTTGACGGCAGCTGCATAGTTTACTGCAACTGCATCTAACGACTTTCGCCCACCTGCCCTCGCGCCCTCACTACTTTGTTTTTATTACTCAGCTCCAAAATTACTCTTTTTCAAATAAAATACTATTTTCCCTTTGCTACAAAAGTGTACCTTAATCTACACGACTCTTTGGATATATTAGATGTTTAAATATTCCGAGACTTTTCTTTTTACATTCTTAAAAAGGCGCATACATTGATTTAGTATTTTATTGGTCCTTAGGGGAAAAAGATTATTCTACCGGTTCTACGGGTTAATGTTGCATCTAATCTTATTAAATTAGAATGATATAGTAAACGCTTAACGTAAAACGGTTAGAACAATTTAACCAATTTTCATAAATTTCTCTTAAATGGTGTGATAAGTTTAAAAATGTCATTTTTCTTTTTGCAGGAGACGAAATACTATCAGTGAATGGGCGTGGGACAGCTGGCCTGACGCACGGTGAAGCTATAAGATTGTTCAAGGATGTGCGAGCAGGTCCCGTGCTGATCAGGGCGACAAGGAGAGCGCCTGTTCGCTGACTGCCCTGCGCCTGCTGCGGCGACTCCTCGCCGCTCCAGGCGCCAGAACCTTCAAACTATTCTACTCTATAACTCTTCGATAGATGTCGCTAACCAATTATGACAAAGCTATTCGTGGTTTCAACATTGGATCGGTAGATGGCGTTTTTAATATATGGACGAAGAAAATAATTGAAGTTATGGTAACTAACTTTGTCAGAGTGGTTAATATGTAAGGTATGGTTTATATAGAACTATTAACATGTAACAATTTAATTGATACCTATGGTTACATATGAATGGCACGCTCTTTTTAGACTTACATTTTCCTGACAAAAACATATTGTAATAATTGTATTTTGTAAGCAGTTTGTATGATTATTTTTTTAATTTGAATTTTAGTTCTTTTCAAATTCGAACAAATACAAGTACAGATTATTTAATCATAAACAATTGCACAATAAATAGTACATCAAGTAGTTAAAGTACAATAAGAATACTGCGTACGTAAAAAGGTAGTAAAGACTCCATCACTGGAATTATAATTTGTAAAACATCACAAGATTACCAAAGACAAGAAATTAAAATCTTTCGTATGAATATATTCTATTTACGAAATCATGTAAAAAGTATTTACATAAACTTTGTATTTTATTCTGATTTATGTGTAACAGAACGTTTAAGGAATAGATTTTTTGATGGATGGCTCTGTGCCACCTTCTTGTTCCCCTAACAATTTAATCAAGCACTTGGTGTTAGATTAGACATGTTAAAAATTGGTGAGGAATAAATGGGAATCATACTTAGGTGATATCACAACGCTGTCTTAAAATGTAAACGTGGGCTTTCATTGTACTAAACCTATTGTCATTTTTTAAAGAGATAATCAAAGGGATGACATTTTTTTACAAGTGTTATATAGCAAGTGTAACAAATATACTAAGAGTTAAATAATTTAACTGATGAATAAAACTGTTAAGATTTTACCATTATAAGTTGAACATATTATCAAGCTGCAATAATTTATTCTTTATGCTGATAGCTAGTTATGGAGATTAACGGATTGTCTTGTCATCGCTTCAACATAATATTTGAAGAGTGAGATGATTGTAATTATTATATGTAAAAATGAAAAATTTTATTATAACAAATTGTATAATAACATTATACTTATATTATAGGGAGCGTCGGTGGCTCAGGGGTTTGAACACTTGACTTGTATTCTTGGGTTCAAAATTCGAATCCCGCCATGTACCAATGTGATTTTAGGTTTTTTCGAATTTCATACCTACATAATACACTCGACGTTCTTACGGTGAACAATGATCGTGATGCAACCTGCTCATATCGGCGAAGAAATTCAAAGATATGTGTGAAGTCAACCAAACCGCAGTGGGCCAGCGTGGTTGACTATGGCCTAGTCACTCCTTATTAGGGTAGTGAGCTGGTGATGATGATGATGATATAAGATTATTGTGCCTACATGCAGCTTCCCCAAAGCAATTGACAAACACTACACAATTTGGATAAAATTGTCTGTGATAAATGAATTCAAAGTTGATTTGAATATAACGAGCCTAGTTTAGATTATTAATTTATTTTTATACGTAAATCTAGAATAATTAGTTTTGTTAATGTATGTATTTTGTATTAAATATTATATTTATATTGTTAACTAACATATAAAAATATAACGTCGTGAAATGCTTTACTTTTGGATAGTTTTATAAAAGCAATGTAAAATTAAGTACATTTATGTAAATTTAAGCAATGTAATTAGGATTATGTGCTTCAAACTAATCTACCAAATAAAGTTTTACAATTTCAACTTTTTTTTTATTTGAAGACTAATTCGTATCTTTGTTTATTCAGTGTGCATTCACGATCTATAAGTGGAAAGTGAAAATTCAGTTTTTATAAAATTTTCAAGAAGAAAAGAGAAACTTTTTTTTTAAATTAAATCTATATACTATCTATATACTATATATCTATATACTAATATTATAAAGAGGAAAGATTTGTATTTTTATATGTATTGAAATAACTCAAAAACTACTGGGCCGATTTTAAAAATTCTTTCACCGTTAGAAAGGTAATTTATCCGTGAGTAACATAGGCTATATTTTTTAATTTCACGCAGGCGAAGTCGCGAGCAACAGCTAGTCAAATATAAACAGTCTGATTACATTTTGCGTTACTTTCTTGCTTATTAAAAACTTTTGAAACAATTTTCTGAATAACTACTAAGAAGAACTCTAAGGTCGTCAAATGAAAACTTTTGCAGAGCGCGAAAGTTTTAATTTAATAACCAAAAAGTTCTGATTGCGATACATTCATTTAGCTTGCTTTTGAAGTTGCAGCCAAGTTCTTCGCAAAAACTACATTGATGATTATTACTGACGGATGTACAATATACTTTATATGACTAAATTAACTGAATCTGTCAAAAATAATTTAGCAAAACTTCGTTTAATAAAAAAATTATGAATATTGATTCCTTTATCAACGTGTTTCGGACGACATAAAAATACATTTATGCTTATTTTGCCAGTATTTTTTTAAACTGTTCGTGGTTGACAGTTTCAATTCTGCGAAATCATTATTTCGTTTTTAAATAAGACATACCAAAAAAAGAAAACATAGTCCGAGACATAAAAAGATCTTAACATCAAGACCAATTAATTTTATTTAAAAACATCGGTAAGAATCTGGTTTATTACCATAATTTTAATTTTCTTTACTGCTTTCAATATTTGGCACAACAACCTTGTATTCATTGTTGCTTGTTGCTATATTCGTCAGTGTTTACCGCATTACGATCACCGTTAGTTGGGCCCATATTACTAATTTTGCTAAATATAGAAATATTACTTACAAGTGTTTAAAAATACAGTATTCGTTAACTGTACTCCATCGAAAAACAATCTTTCACTTATGTTTGTTTTATTAACATACTAACTTTCGCCCGCGATTCCGCGTGTAATTAAAAAAAGTAAAAGTATGCCTATGTGTTCTTCCAGACTATCTCATCTATGCTAAATTTCATCGAGATCCGTTTTGCAGTTTAGGATGCCAATTCTAACAAACATCCATCGATCTAAACTTTCGGATTTTTAATATTAGTAAGATTTTAATAACAAGATTGGAACGTTACAGTCAAGGTTCAAAACTCGGTAATTTCGTTTGTTCTCGTATACTGATATTTACCATGAGGCGTAAGTGTAGCATTTATCAGTTTTTTTACATCTTATCAAACTAAATGTCTACCTTTCACAGACTATTCCTATAAATATTGCAAGTGAATGGTGCAGTAAGTTCTGCAGAGACCTGCATTTCATCTGCATCAAACTTTATTGCAATTTGCGACATCGCAACTTTAAAATATTTGTATAAACTGTAAACTTCGCTTTTTTTTTAACTTTATGTAGAGTTTTTTTGTTTTTAATAATCGATGTATGCAGGAATGAGAACATATTGAATGACTACACAATAGCTTGTTTATTAATATTAAATCTTTATAGTTTAGTCATTAATTTAAACTACAAATTAATGACTAAACTTACCGGAAAATAAAAAAAATATATAAAATGAATCATGTTTATTAACGTTACAAGAATATAATTTCATCAATATAAATATAGGTTTTTATATTTCTCAAATAATACAAAATAAGTACTAAATGGGTATTGTTGATTCAGATATTGTCACAATTTAAAAATGATAAATCTATGTACAATTATTTGTAAAGCAAGTCTACAATCTAAGTTAGTGGTAAGATACGGCTTGGATACTTGAATAATAATGGCAAGGGAACTGAAGCAAGATAATCCTTGAATGTTATATAGTTTGTTTACTTAATTGGTTAAGCAATATCATAGTAAAATTATATGCTTACAAACATTGACAGGGTACAAAGTAACTTAATATAATTAAAATTGTTTAAATCGTTGTAGTACCAAATGAAAATATATTTTGTAAATGATCTAAAAATGTTAGTAAATGTTTCTAGACATTTATTTCGAGATGGCACTCAACAATAGATCGATATCGTCTTTACTCCATACCTACATTTAAGTACAATGCCTAGAATTAAGAAATGTTTAACATCACAAAATCATTGTACAGACTAGTTTTAAATTAATCGAATTAATAAATAAACAATTTAACAAAAATGGGATACAGTCTTAAAAAGGTCTTACGTAAGAAAATACATTTGTATCATGTTAGGATAATATTGTAAGTAAATAAGAATTATTTTTATTTACAAAAATCTAAACAATACTGACTAATGCATGTAACAAGTTATTTACTCATCGTTGCTTTCAATATCAAAATTATTATGTTTTATCTTAAATCTATTTTGTTTTATAACTTTTATTATTTTTTGTATTATAGAAAATGATTACAGAAGTACTACGCCTAAATATCAAAATACTGCCCCTTTCAAACATCACATTCATTCGCCTTGGGCAACCGATGCAATCAATCTCCATTCAGAATAAACTCCCTAGATAGTTCAACTTACCTTGGTGCGTGCAGCTTTAGATCCTTTTACATATACAAGAATACATTCTGAACGCCAAGGTAAGATGAACTATACGTACCTATAACACATCTAACCATCTGTTGTTTTATATTAATATTAGGCTTTAGTACCCTTAGGGTTTCTTAGTACCAAGGCAACAGGACCGGCGGGCAATGATTTCAAAGCAGCCCAAGCTTGAGTTCGTGTGAATGTCTCCATAGACTGCCCTCCAGCAGAGAGCAGTTCTGCACCGACTAGAATACGACCGCTTTGAGCAGCCGCGCCACCTGGAAAATACAAAGGAAAACTTTGTAACATTAAATAAAGTCTACATTTTCAATAAATTCATAATCTTTACGATGCCGATAAAATGGAAACTGGTTTTTCACAATTATACCGAGCATAAAATAGCTTCATAAAGTACCTGCAAACAGTTTTTTGATGGTCAAAGGCCGGTCACCGTGCGGCGAGTCCCGACCACCGTCCAAGCCGAAACCGAGTCCTGTCCCACCGCCGGCCTTCTCCACAATTACAGTTACTACATCACTGGGGCTGTTATCTTCTTTGATCGGTACTTCGACTCTTTTCTGACGTTCCTTCGACTCCGCTGTTAAGATAAAAATATTTTGTTAAGCTTCACTTATATTATCAACTGTTTTTAATTTCATTATTACTTTTAGATTTCCTATTGTACTCGTACCTTTTTCAGAGCCGCATCCCGTTACACTGTCCTTCGCTGCGTTTTCATTCTCTATTTCAATAACTACTTCTGAACGCTGTTCCTGTGAAAAAAAAATAAAAAGTTAGGCACATATTCTAGCTTGATTTAGACAGTAATCTTAATAATTTTACTTTATAAAATACCTTAAGAATTGTGACTGACTGCGCGTGTGTGAGACCCATCATAGTACAGCCATTGATGGCTTTAATTTTTGCTCCTCTCTTCAGACCTGCTTTTGCTGCTACACTATCAGATAAAACTCGATGAACCTGTAAAATACAAAGTTAACTATTAACATTACATACAAACTACCAGTCACTATCCATTAATTTAATTGAAAATCTTGAAAATGATATTTATTCTCTTTTGTAATACGAACCGTAACGTCCTTCGCTTCACAATCCGTGCCTCCAGCCAGTATGACTCCTACGCCTGAACCAACTGCTTTCTTCAGCCTGATTATAGATACCGAAGTCTTAGGATGGTCATTAGATTTGCTGTCGATTTTATTGTTACTTACTTCCATTTTGTTGTTAACAATTTTATCGGACTTTTCGTAACTCAATATAGGCTTCACATTATCGACGACGTCAATATTCTTAGCAACAGTTTTCTTCGATGTTAGAGTTTCAATCTCTTTTCTTTTTTGAATATCATTGTTTCTGTGCACTGATTGAGTATATGTGGCTAAGTTGTTTGATTTATTTTCATTAGAGTGTTCTGACGTTGTCTTTATAGATTCTTGGATAATTTTGTCTTTGCTAAGTTTAGATCCCTCCTCTATCTTTGAAGGTTCATAGCTGTTTTCGTTTTGTTTACTCTTGTTAGAAATACTTGAGTTTCGTTTCAATCTTGACGCTTTGTACTCAGTTTTCCTGTTTCTGGCATGAGTATCGTCGTCGGTATCAGAATCGGATTCCGCGATTACCTTGTTACGTCGTCTGGTCTCGCCTTTATTCGCTATAGCACTCACCGAAGATGTGAGTGTAGAAAGACGTTCAGACGATTTCAGTGTAGGAGTAGGAGATCTGTTGTAAGACTCATGGGAGAATTTCGTTTCAACAACGGGTGATTTTACATTTATATCTCTTCCGCTCCTGCATTTTGCTGAAGCTAAGATGTTTCTTCTATTTATAGTATCTACGTTGTAGACTTTCGAAACTTTTCTCTTGTCTGAGTCAGCAACAGAACTCTCAAGCGAACTGCAGCTCGCTTGTGATCCAGAAGTGGCGGCAGATCCTGCCGAAGAACTGAGAGATATATTAGTATCTGAAGATACAGAACGGCAAACTTTGCGTTTGATAAATTCCTCACAATTCTTCTCTGTATTGGAAGATTTAGAAGGAATTTCTGACTTAACCAGGGAATAAGATGTGTATTGTGAAATTCTTGGGGAAAGGCGAGAGCTATCCGATTCTATAGTGTCAATGTGGTGCATGGGTGAGGAAGCTGACGAACGATAACTTGACTGGGCAGAACTCAATGCAGACTCATTGTCACTGTCAACTATTTCGGTAGTAGTGCATATTTTGATTTCGACATTCTTGTAATCACGAATGTCACTTAATGCATTTTTGTAGTCTTTAATAGGTGATTGCAAAATACTTCCAGATTCCAATGTACTTCTCAAGGATTTTGCCAGGCTTGGCTTATTATATGTCTTATTTTGAACGTCTATTCTCTCAAATAATTTTCTTTCCGGTGTAGATTCCTTAGAAAGTGACGAGGGACTGTACACTTGCAAGGATTTTCTTTTGAAAGCAGGTGAATATTTAGGTATGTTATTTGGCAAGAAATTAGTTTTCCATTTGTTTTCGTTTACACTTAACGATCTTGTCATTGTCAAATTATCTTTTTTATACGTGTCGTTTTGGTTGTATTTTAAAATGAATGGTTTAGAGATGGAATCTTTCACTTTTATTTCAGGTAGGTCAACGATCGGGGAGTGAACTTCTGGGATTACAAGTCCACGCAGCTTCGATAACGATTTTTTTCTTTGCTCTATAATATGTTCTAGCTTATGAGTGCTTACATTTTTGTTGCTAGTATCATCACTTACACTTCTACTGTGATATACACTTCGACCGAAAGATGCATCAACAGAGGACGGTAAAGTCGTTGTACTTCCGTAGAACAAAGGCATTTTTGTAAGCTCGGAATGTGAGAATCGGCTATTTTTAACTTCCTTATTACTTATTTCTAGTGCACCAAGCACTTCTGGTCGATCTGTATGTCTCTTATAAGATCGGGGCGTATCATCCAAATTATCAGTAGACTTCGTCAAACGTCTGTCTAATGTAGACACTTCAGAAAAACTGTTTGAGTAAGATGGTGTATTGTTTCTTAATGTTGACTTAGTTCTAACTGGCAGCGTTCCACACTTATCCAGGCGATCAGATGAAGTTGCGAGGTCATTAGAGAACATGGCAATTTTATCTTTAACGCTAGCCTCGCTTCTGGCATCTTGCGTTCTTGACAAATAAGATAATCTTGGACGCGTCGTTCCAGTATATAAGGCTGGTGGAAGTCGAGGGGGTAGCCTCGTTGGTAAATCGGGAGCCTTGTCTACCACATCTGAGGGAGTCTCCACCCCGTCAGGAGGTTGTCGGGGACAAGTAGGAAGGGGTGTTTCATCGTTTGAAAGGCTTTTATCTTCTGCGTCACTCTTGTGGATGCGATCTGCAAGAGAAAATTCCAGTTATAAATAAAACATAAAAGATCTATCGATCAAATATCTATAACTAATAAGAAAAAAATAAGCATAATTAAAGCTGTTGAATGAAATTATATTTTAAATCCAAAGCAAATAACTTTCTCAAGGTCACAACCAATTTTTACCATTATTTTTCATGCTAACAATGAAATCACTATTACAAATTAAATTTGATAGTATGACGTATTGAATCACTTCCTACTTCCTCCAAAGTTCACGGCAACAGTTAAAAGAGGGAATGATTATCACTTTATCAGTGTTCAGGTTATAATTAAATTACAAGACGCACGTATAACGATGATTTGAATCTATGACTTGCACGCTCGGACTAACAGAGGTATTCGAATACATTTCACTAGACACAATGTTTGCGCAACTAATATTGACGATATAAAACGCACTACAACATAAATCACTAGTTTCCTATTACAGTTGACCAAGTTATTAGCCAACGTGATGCGACACCTATTTTATCATACTTTATTAGTCACAAAGTTTAATTTAAGGATTTCATTCACTACAAAGATAATAAAATAACCCTCGTAAAACTTGTTAAACGTGTTCATCACGATTCTACCATAGTTAATTAACAAGAATTAATTAAGGCAAATATCTAAGCTTTCCGTTCGAGCGATATGTTGAAATAATTATCATGAAATTATTAAAACCTTGCAAAATGCGACATTCACAATAGCTATTTACATTAAGTTTTACCTTCTTTTTCTTCTTCTATTGGATGTAAAAAATGTGTATGACGCACTTTAACAATACTATATGTTTTCGTATCCAGTACTATTATTCTTTTAGTGTACATTTTATAAATAAAATATCTGTAGAAACTAGTGTTCGGCGCGACTATGCTCTTCCTGATAATACATATTTCTGTAGAATTTATACAAAAATATGTTCCAAAGCATACGGCACACTTCAGTGTATTTGAACAGCTGTCGAATTCTGAAATTCTACATTGTTCCTAACATTTGAAAATAATTCAGCAAACCGATCTCAAAGTATACAGTTGATAAATTGAAGCGAGGGCATTGAATTAATTTATTCAGTTGTATAATAATTATGACGAAAAAATATTCAGCTTACATTACATTTTATTAATACCTAGCTGTTGCTCGCTACTTCGTCCGCATGAAATTAAAAAGTTAATACTTTTATTGTATTGCCTATGTTACTCACAGATAACGTAGCTTATTAATTCTGAAAAAAATATTTAAATCAGCCCAAGTAGATTTTTAGTTATCGCAATACATACAAAAATACAAATCTTTCCTCTTTATATTAGTATAGAAGTGTAGATGTAGGTTAAACGGTTACGGTATTATTATTTGATGATGTTTATAACAATTTAGTTGAACTAACAAGAAGCCTCTGGGAGTACTCGAGTTAAGGATACTGTTAAAAAAGCTCAGGTTGAGCGCACTTGACGCTTCGCCAACTTAAAAACACCGCGAAACTATGGCTGTCTCTTTAAAGCAAGCAGTTAACGCAAATAAATATAATTAGCATAGATAATAATAAAACTTTGTTGTATTGAGCTCTATTTTACTGGGACGTAGTATTCATAGATAAAGGTGCGGTCTCAAGTCAGGTGTTGAGTAAACGAAAAAATGTTGAATTTAAGTCTATTTATATTTTGTTTGTGATACATTCGTCGAAAAAATTATAAAAAACTTTGACTCAAAAATACATGCCTACCGTATTTCCAATTTCCTGTTTCCGAATGACGATGTAACTTCTTTTAATATTTATTTACGATGTAACATAAAACGAATTTGATA
>LD688948.1:2844102-2862597 GCA_003118335.3 Papilio memnon
ATCCATCCATCCATCCATCTAAACTTTCGCATTTATAATATTAGTAAGATTGGTAAGGTAAATATTACATAATATACTCGTATAAAAAATATCGCGGTATAAAATTGTTGGTAAAAAAAAACAACTGACAACCCTGAGTAAGTACATAACATTCTCCACCTCAGAGGAATGCTCCAAAGCAAAAACATATCACTCAGTGCACCTTATTTGAGAGCAACATATACATGAACTTACCGATAAGTAATGATTAAATGCACTTACTAAGTAACATGTGGAGTTAAGTAATGCTCGTAACAAAAAAATTATCTTTTGTAGCAAACTAAGTTTCGGTAGAATGTTTTAAATCCATACCATATACACATATAAAATATCAAATATATCAAAAAATTACTAAGTTAGTAAGTAGCCAACTCAAGTTATTTTGCTTTGCTGTGCATAAAAAAACATATGCTATGAATAAACAATAGAAAATAAAACGGAAACAAAAGCACTATTAGATTTTTTTCTTAAAAAATTAGTATATATTTAGTTTGCTAAAAGCAGAGAAAGGCTATGGTGGTGTTAATGACACGAGACGTTAACACAGATCTGAAAACAAATATATGTGCATATATTTTGTTTATTAATAAAGCCAAATAACGAGTGAAGAGTATTATCGTAAGGCTGCTTAACAAGTTACTATGACGTTTTACATTTAATCATCTATCAATCTAATATTAATAATCTACAATACCCAAATTCAGCGAAAGTTTGTCCCTAAAACTCTAGACTCACAATTCGGACCCCACAAGCCGTGTTTAAAAAAATTACGTGCAAAAATGCGCATGCCTTCTCTAACTTGATATTAGAATTCATAGAAACGATCGTGTCAATGATTCTGCAACATATTTGATTTCTCTTAATCGTTAGATTGACGTATTTTTTATCAAATGACATTTATTTACCAAATAAGAAGATTACCAGTAAGGTACATAACACGTAACACATATTATCATATTATCATACTTCATACTACATTAACACGTTTACTGCGGCAAGTAAAATCATAATTCTGCATCAGGTGCGGCGGCGGACCAAAATGCGCCCCCAATGATAATTCCGCCAGTGCGTGATAGGTCTTTCTAGACCCACTAGTACTAGGATAGATTAAATTGCTACAATAATTGTGGAAACATAATATACATTTTATGTAATGTAATATAATAATCGTTCCACACTAGCGAGAGGGACATAGTTTTTTTGTCCGCACCAGCTTAAGTACAGCGTCAGGCCGATATCGGCCTGTTACGCAGTGAACGTGTTAATGTGACAGTTTGGATGGATGTTTGTTACTATTAACAAAACAGCTTAACTGATCTAAATGTAATTTAGCAAAGCTGTAGAACTTAAACTGGAAGAACATATAGGCTATTTACTATTTTTTTTCTATAAGCACACTTTCACAAATTAAATCTTCTATATGCACACAAATTGGACAACTTATCCGGGAGTGTTTCGAGTCTAATTAATATTAATTGAATTATTAAGTAACAAAAGACATCGAGTAAAAGTGGTAAACAACCCGCCGACCGACACGAAAACGCATCATAATGTGTGTCAAGTTAATACGTCTTTACTTAATGCTGCTGTGGCTGTTCAGTCCCTAAGCGTTCGGTATATCTTACAATATGCAAATATGTTAGCTTCAATCTCGAAAATAAAAATTCAATGACTTAGTTGCTATGTGAAGTTATTTCACTTCAGACGCTGCATTATTGTCATCCAATATTTACTTTAATTTAAGACACTCTCTATCTGATAATTGGTCTAATTACATAGATTACGTTACATTTGGATCCAATAAAAAATATTGCATTGCACATTTGAACATTTGCCACAACTAAAACTATTTAAATTCAGACCTCGATCGGGAAGCGTAGAGTAACACTTCCTTAATGTGTTAATGTCTTAAAGCCCTCGGAAACAGGGCGAACGACAAGTCAATAAGCGGAGAGTGGGACGAGCGTGCGAACAAGGTCGAACGTGCCATTGTGCGGCGGCCTGAGCCACTGCGACACACGCTGATACATTCCGTACTCATAGGGCACAAGATCAAGGAGATACTCTCCGCTTCCGTCTCGATGGAATGCAACTCGAAACGCGTATACCAGTTCCCGGGATTACAACCGCATTATTATAAAATTCGCGAGCTTTCTTCACTTTAAGCTGTCGCGCTTCGAAGTACATAGTCATATTTTTATTATTTATTTAATTCTTTTTGCACAAAAATTACAATACATTTTTAATGGAAGAAGTCTTACAAATACGCTTTCAATTGAACTTTGATCACAATAACTATGAAAAAACGTAACATCTAAAAGAATTGAAGTTAACCATTTGTCTTTGGACTAAACAGATTATATGAGTTTTAAGATTGTACCAAATTCCAACCTATATATAAACGTGGTCAACGTGGAAAACAAACAGATTTTAACATAACATAGATATAGCATACACTATGCACATTTACTAGATATATGAATCTGAATTCCGTGGGGTCACGCTGTGTGGTCGCTCCGGCTCATTCATAACGTAGAATCTACGGCTCTTATGTTAGAAGTAATATATGTTTAGTGTAGTAATATACTATTATTCGAACACATCTCCATTCCCGTCAGCATAAAGTATACGAAAATAATACGCCTTCATAGCCGCATCGATATCTTAATGTGGGTGTTAAAATATGCTAAGCGCATCGGACCGAGAATATCGATAGCATAGTGATCGATGTTGGCGATCATCACATACGGTGAAAGTGCGTTAAGATAAGTAGGTGCGGACATAAATTTAATAACAGTATTAGATGTATCGAATGGCAGCCGGCGTGTGCAGGGCCGCGCCGGCGCAGTACCGTTACCGCAGTCGCGCGTCTGAGCCTCGGTTTCTCAGTATATCTTCAAATTATTATTACGACACATAACAGTTAAGAAGGAGATGTCAACGCGGATTTCGTGTTTGTCCAACGCCCGTCCGTCGTTATAGACTTATGGCTACAAGTCATAAGTAGACTCGCTGCCATATTTTCCGAGACAGCTAACGGTAAATGCTTTCAACTATGTACACAAAGCACGTAATTCCCAACAGGATCTTGTTGTAGGATAAACTTCATATCGTTTTACTTCATATGTAGTACTTGTATTTGATTTATACAACTTGCCTGTTATTTATCAAAATAGGTCGCATCGACGTTAGCTCGTTAAAACTTAATTGCTGCCAACGAGGCTTTCCATTTAAGTCCTCGGGAGTAAAAAGGCATCTATATCTCGATTTCTGATTCGTATCAAACATGTTTGATTTATAATTGCTACGCATCACATAAGCCTTTCCCACATATATTCGATTTCAAATATTAAATAATTAATTTGTAAGCAATAATTTAAATAGAATATTGCAAAACCCATCATTTTAAACGAATTGTAGAAATCTCTGAAGCTTTTGTTTTTAACACGAATTGCCCATTCATTCTTCACGGCTATCAACTACTATTAAATAATACGAGAATTGTTTTGTTATTACAATCCTAAACATCGATGTAAAACTGGCAAGGAGAGAAAGTAATAAACGGCGTTTAGTTTCTTCAAACTTCCACAGGAAAGTGATTAATTTAAAATCTTGAAAGCAGTTATTTTGCAAATTACATGAATATTGTTATTTAATTGTAATGTGTAGTGATAGAAAACATATTAAGTGTATAAATAAGTATCGTAATAAAAATTAATGTACAACAACAATGCGTCATAACTTGCTTTCTAAAACAAAATATTATGTAGCTAATGAAGCATGTGTTAGGAGAAAATTTTGAAATGAATAGATGATCCGTTAGTCGCAGACGGAGCAAAGACAACCGTTCACCTCGTCTATACGATGCATATTTATACGAGAAACCTTGTCTTGAGCTGTCCATTATAATGTGTATCCACATTCGCCACGCCTCCCTTTATTCTGGGACAACACAACAAAGTGAACGATAATGATCCATCGTTCTATGATATACCTATCAATTACGATTCGATAGTTTCAAGAGATAAAAAAAGATGTATCACATTGCCCCGTATTTTCGCTTGTGGTCAAAGCGTCTCTTTCAAATAGCGCAATGTAGGTCGAATCGTGAACGTTATTACTTGTACAATCCGTAGACCGAGCGTTGTATCGTAACCAGATATCTCTCAGTATGTAAAGAATGTGAGCATCGAATTACACGGCATAGATACTGGATGGTTGTTCTAAATATTTGATAGCTAATGACGCCTAAATTGTCGAGACGAATTACTTTTCGTTTTGAGAATGAAGTTTTGTTTTCGATGTCGCGTCCTTGTCTGGTAATCTTTTATTACCTTAAAGAGAAGTAAAGCTCATTATTTCTTAAGACGTAGGAAATTGCAATAGGTTCTTCAGTAACGGAATCATAAGCCTTATATGTAACATACACCATCACTTGGGGACCGTGGTAATTACAAAAAACGATTAGAAAATTTAATGTCATACCAGGAAAAAGTAAAGCGCAGTAAAAAATGAGTACTAATGAATAGTTCAAACAGTTGCCGATAGCAAATAGAAGCTGCTAGTATAGTCCTACTAATGGTGTTTGTTCTTTGAATGCGTACTCCGCATTGGCAAGTAGGTGAAGTAGTTCGACCGATTAAAGAGATCTGCGCACTGCAGAGATGCGGGAGAATTCTATTAAGTGCTTTTTTATTTTACCTGCCTTTAACGTTTTAATTTCACTGCAGATGGAAAACCTAGTTGTTGGACATTGGACTGCGAAATACGTGATATTGGAATTCGAATTGCAGTTTATGGATTTTAAATTATGTTTTAATGATTTTTATAGTGAGAATAGCTTTACCAATCTTAAGTGTAATATATTAAATTTGATCAATTGTGGTTATGAATGTCCATGTTGAATGGTATCCAATTCGCGCACTGACTTCGTCCTTTTCTGAATAACATTTACACGCAATCTTTCGTAACTTGACACTTTCAAAAAATGTTGAATCACAATATCCTTGTTTGCATCACTGTTAAACTTACCCGTATATTGCCTGTTAAAGTCAAGATATTACTCATTTCATGACAGCCTTAGGTTATTGATCATTTTCGAACTTAACCAAAAAACCTGTTAAATAAGTTTACTTTTCACTCTGTGATAGAATCGGACTAATTGCATATGGCAACATGACTTTGGCTCACGATTATATTACAATCTAACTAGATGGCAAGGTCATCTTGTCCTCGTCGATATTTCAATACTTCGTACTTCTGAGAGAAAGTGTAGAGTGATCGGTGATCAGATATCTTTTGATCAATGTAACATATTTATTTTAATATTGTAAAAATTGCTATCCAGTTGCGTTGGAATTAAAAGTCTTCGACTCCCGTAACCAAAGTTATGCGTGTTTTATATTTCACCACATATTATTTACGCTATAAAGATGTCTCTGTAAGATTTCTTATCGGTTTGGTTTGCATCGCGTCGCCCACAGCCCGCGGTACAGCGAATTTAATACGACATTTGAATATAAAATGGTCAAACCATACGTGAAATTGATATCTGCTCAACATTCTTCGATTCATATTAACCAAAACGTAACATACTTACATCATTGTAGGTATTAAGTGCTAATTAAATGAAATAACCTATTCCAAATCAACATGTCCTGCACTAAGTGAAAACTATCATTGTCAGAGTCTATGTGGGATCAAAGTAAGGGTGCTGCAACTGTGAATTTTTATTAGTTGTCGAGTTCAACAACAAACATAAAAATATAAATAAAAAAATAGCAATTATTTATGTTAATATGTTTGCATGTAGCACGTCACCGAGAGATCACTTTCGAAGGATTAACGCTCACCCATTCGTTGTTATATGTCACTCATGTGCACTTTCAAAGCTTAGATATTTTTCATCTATTCTCTACTAAATACGGCCACCATTGTCTTAAATGGCAAACATTTGACCGGCGCAACCTTTGCGTCTACAACAGTCCTCATTTGATATTCCGAACAGATTTGCTGTCGGCCTTTGCTTTAAGTTATTCCGCGTTCTCATTTATTTTAGCGTACGAAAGTCCAAATGTGGGTTTGCATTACAAAATAAGATTCGACCACTGCCGGCGCAATCGTGTCGAGTATTTAATATACAGTTAGACTTAAAACCCATCGATTACCTACATCGGTAAAAAATACTACCGAATAAGTAGAGTTGATTCAATGTTTTACAAATCTTAACGAGAAACTTGAACGATTGTATACACAATACGTACAAACATCCTTTGGAAGAGAGGGTCGATAGTTGACTTTTTAAATTAGATAAACTACGTTAGATGTAGACGCTAGTGTTCGAACGCGCTTCTTGTTTTGACCCTTGACGCCGACATTAACACAATGATGAACTAAAACTTCAAATCATGACAAGTAGCAGATTTTAAAGCGTAAAATATTAAGGATATGATAATTTGTACATATGGTCGTATGAGGTATTTATTACAAAAACTTTTTCCTTTGTGAAGAATGTAAGTCATGAACGAGGACTAAATGGCAGATACTTTAAGCTCTCGGACAAGCACACGTCGCTATTATATCAAAGACAAAGAGATCGTTACGAAGGCGTTGCACTTATGTTATACGGCTATCAGTGTTCACAATCTTTGTACAAAAACATTCCGACCTCATCGGAGTAAGAGACAAGGGACGTCTATACGTAATACGAACTCGCACCGTAATGTTGGTCATAGAGTCGTGATTCTTAGGAATTGCTCATTATATTACCAAGCTATTAAATGTTGCATTACATTTTGATTGTTTTGCAACATTCGTTAACAGAACGGCCTCAGAACGATAGTGCTTTGCAACTGGCTTTCTATTTCATCTTACAAAGCCGTGACGAGTTGTCCGACAATTTTCTCGCAGTAGTACTTAATGGATAGCTTTGAATATTAATATTCTTCATAGTACAAAGGTAAGTAATAAAAATGTCATGGAAATTATTTGTAATTAATCTTAAATTTATATTTATACACTATTTATCATATACTTATATACTAATATAATAAAGCGTAAACACACACTACGAGTACTTCTTGGCGTAGGATGTCAGCAGTCACAGCATATTTTTAAATATTTTTTCTTTAATAAAAAGCCCTACACGTACGACACGCTTTAAGCTATATGTTTTCACACTATTACACTTAGGAGGTAAATAAATTGGAAAAAACCCTTCATGTGGGAAAGGGACCATAAACTACAAGATTGCCATGGTATCAGTAATTGTTATCCAATGTCGAAGGCCTTCGTTGTCATTTGCGCATTTGAATTTTAACATTTACAATTGAAAATTTTACAAATGTAAAAAATAAAATAGAGTTTTTATAATTTCAAATGGATGAAGTCGCACGGGAACAGCTCGTCTAGTCATAAAGTTTTATTGGCATAGAATTAATGTTCACACAAGAATAACAAATTAGGTTAACATATTTTAAACATCTAATCACAAGATAAACGGAATTGAATACGAAATTCATATTCTGAATTTAGCCGGGACAAACTCGCGGCCGAGTGTTGCATAAATTATACAGCAGCAGTTTAATTTAAAATACTAAAACCGCAATGACCTAATTTTCCGGAATCGGTAGGCTCTAATTAGTGGACCACTATATACAAATATCGTCTTAATGACGTGGAAAAAGAACCAAGTTCTCTATAGTATCGCTTTTAATATAGTCTTTTTACAGTTTTAGTATGTGTATGTAGGTTGGGGGAACAATGGCAGGGCGCGCAAGGCTGGCTGCGTTTCCAGGGTGAGTCGCGAGGGCGCGGCGGGTGCGGGCGAGGGCGAGGGCGGGGGTGCGCTGGTCGCTCTCGCCGGCACAATTGTTACTCTCTAGTTTGCATGAGAATACAGAAAACTTTCCATGTGTGTCACCGTTCCGAATAAAATATTCTTTTCTTTCTCTCCGTCCGTTGTTCCTGTGCAACTGGTTAAAGTATTGTTAGCGAAGGAAACAATGCAAATACTTTATAACTCCCTACCTATATCAACAAATCTACGCGAGTGCTAAGTGGAACGCGCTTTGAGCTCGTCTTCTTGATTTGTCACCTCAAAAGATCATCTGACGAAAACATTGTTAGAACTTTCTTTTAGTTTTTGGATTATTTCCATCTGTATTTTGAGGTTATAAACAAGTACATGATTTCGAATATCTATGAATGACACAGAATATGTATCACCTGTACGCAATGTCTTTATAACAAGAATAGTAAACAGTGTGACTTTTTGAATGAGTAATACTATGAGTACATGAACCTGCCTCATTAACACTTGACTTACATGTTGTGATTCACAAAAATAAACGAGCTATGTAAAGTTATATGTTAAATTTTATATCAACAATTACAACAAAAACACTTAATAAATAGCCAATCTAAAAAACGAAATTGTTTTGATCGTTCTTCAGATCTCATTACAGAGTATCGTATTATCTCTAAATCGATTTGGCATAGTTTCAACGCATTCCTATCCAGGAAAATATTTGCACTCGTTTTACTATTCGGATTTATCTATGTACGGCTTCCCACTTGGTGGTATTACGATTGATTGTAGGGATTTGTGTCATGACTGCTAATTTAAACATATTTGCTGACTCTTATATAACTTAATGATCATTAATTGTTAAAAATAAAGATTTGTATTTTGACTACACAATTTCTCGTAACATTGTAAATTATCTATATCTATACTAATATTATAAAGAGTCAAGATTTGTATGTATTTAAGTAACTCAAAAACTACTGGGCCGATTTCAAAAATTCTTTCACCATTAAAAGGCTATGTTATCAGTGAGTAACGTAGGCAATCTTTTTTTGACCGACTTCCCAAAAGAAGGAGGTACTCAAGTCGTCAGTATATTTATTTTTATTTTTTATTATTTTATAATTTCACGCTTTCGTCGCAAGCAACAGCTAGTCATTTATAAAACTAGCCTATGTTAAAACGTAGTGATTCTATCAATGATTCTGAGACCCGTTATAAAAGCTTATAGTAACTTAACTAGAAAATGAATTCTTTTGCCAGCATTTTTAATTACAACTTCAATGTTATTACAGAGCTCGTTCATTCTCGTTGCAAGTTAAATAGTTGGCAGTAATTAAGAATTATTTTCTAACTAGCGCCTAACCACATTTATCTGTAAATGGACTTTTCAATTGCATGCAATGATTACTTCCCTCGGGTGAAAAGGTGCTTTCATTCGCCAATGACCGACTCGACGCAGAAATAAATTTTCTCGATAAAACAAGTTTGGTAAAATTATCTTTGTAGTTAACGTGATATGAAATTTAAAAAAAAACTGAAGTTATGCCTTTACAACAGACGAGATTGACAGTAACTTTAAATTATAAGATTACTTATTTTCCTTAAAAGTTGTACATGTGTATATCTTCAATCATTACTAACCTATTTTCTTTGTCTAAGCAACCAAAATGTGTTTTCTCACATTTAAGTACCAAAAATTTATAGGTTAATCGTATTTGAAAGTTCATAAACATTATTTTTTATTCTAGATACCTAACCTAACTGTTAATCTCAGTATTCAGGTTAATAATTTTGGAAATGTACCGAAACATTAATTTAGACAAACAAAAATAACCTAGTTTGCGTATTGCCATTGTCACGAATAATAAATATTCATGAGAATTTAGTGAATATATTTCGAACAACCTTAAAATGTCCTGTTATGTTTATCGATGAATTAGTTATAAAGAAGTCTACAGGTTAAGTAATAACGGATACCGCAGTTCGAGTCTGGGACAAATGATTAGAAAATGGCGTAACTGTAAATTCCATTCAAGTTTTAATAATGTCGCATTTTTATTATAATTCTTTTGATGCCAATAATTTATACTATCTCAATGAAATTAGATAATATAGTTATTAATATAAACATATTTTTCAGTACAATAATGTCTGTTTCCTCAAACAATAGAGATTCAATTATTCGCCTCGTAAGCAAAGCAAAGTCCACTCGACGCGGTGCGACGGCAGCGAGGCAGCGCCATTGTTATAATTAAATCAATTGCACAACTGCCTAATTAGGCATTTTTGAATTACACATTTTAAGAAAACAAACTCAAGACTTGAGGATATTCAGGTTATAAACGATGTGATTTATTGTAACATGAAACGTACAAGTCTTTTTATGAATACCTAGCTGTTTCTCGCGACTTCGTCCCCGTGAAATTAGAAAATAATAAAAGTCATAACCTATGTTAATCAGAGATAAATTACCTTTCTAATGGTGAAAGAATTTTTGAGATCGGCCCAGTAGTTTTTGAGTTATTTCAATACATACAAAAATACAAATATTTCCTCTTTATAATATTATTATTAGTATAGATAGATATAGAAGTATAGATACACAGTGTAAACTCTATTTATCTTTACTTTCAATATTTTATTGGTCTGGAGAAATTATTATTTGATTATGGAAGGGGTTAATGAGTTTATCAATTTATTTTTCAATTATATTTTAACGGGTCAGTTAAGGTTTTGGTAACAACTCCACAAATACAATTTTTATGCAAAGTCAAACATGAAACAAATAACTATAAAATGTGTCATAAAACACCATATTAAGCATTTCGTCGTAAATTTTCATACTGTCACGTTACTACAGTTTATAGTTGGATGGAACCGTAAAACCCTCGCAGATAGCATGTTTCAAAGTATGGTTTAGTTTAGCAATGCGCGAGGACAAAACTGGCTTGTTTAATGTCTAATATCTTTATAACGAACGTGTCTAGTTGATGATGGCATTGTCCCGTGTAGGCATTTTAGTGCTAAGAAATGAATCCATTGTTTCTTAATTGTTCAGTCCCAAATCTAATAACATCATTGTTCGAAAATTTTGCTTACATTATGCAGATTTAGAATTTGAATACGTATCATGCATATCCGATGTCGCCTAAAGCCGCAAGAATTAAAATTACACGCATTTTAAAGTACTTATTCGATCTTATTATAAATGCGGGCGAAGCGTCTTATATTCTGGGTAGTAATATAATGGTCAATTTAAAACATGTCCTTAATTTCGTGCAACAACATAACATGGTTTAGTTCCCTCATTTCATAAAAATCTATATTTTTTTAAGAGCAAAAGAACATAATTAAGAAAGGTTTGTATTAAAATGTGTTGTATTACTCACGCGCTGTCGGTCACGTCGCCGGATTCATCCATTTCGCCGATGGTATCCAGCGAGGCCCCAGAGCCGTCCTCACGAGTTTCCACCGGCGGCGGCGGTGGAGCTGTCGTAGGCCGCGTACACACTGGTGCTTCGTTTGAGTTTTCTTTAAACTGAGTCTTTGGAACAAAGTCAATAAGCCGTGGCAGAGCTTCTGGTGCTATATTTTCATCATACTTGTCATCTACCTTGTTATTCATTTCGGCTTCGGATCGCTGCAACCATGTTTCTATGCATGTCTTTTTAGTAGGAGTCAGTAATGGTTCGGGAACTGGCGGAGGTAATGTTTCTGGAAGCGGAATCGGTTTTCTTTTCTTTTCACTTGCAGATCGCTCAACCTTCGTGTTTCTAGGCATAGGTTTAGGTTTTTCTGCTGCGACATCTTGTTTCACCTCTGTTTGTTCTTTTTTATTGGGTTCTGCATTTTCTCCTTTTGGCAGATTGCAAGGTGCAACAGTATAATTGTTATTTCTGTCGTTTACCTGAATTTCCTTTTTAAACTGCATTTTAGTGTCATCTTTTGTTTGAGTGTTTTTTTGACTTTTCTCTGATACAGTTAGCCCATTTGTGTTATTTTCTAGCCTTTTAAATTCTTTTTTTAAATCAATTTCATCTTCTATAAATTTTCCATTGGTCATGTCCTTTAATATATTTGAATCAATATTTTCAATACAATTTAAAACTTTTTGTATATCGAAGGTCTTAGGCTGCATTATTGGAGTTGATGGTATACTATTTTCGACAGAACTTGCCATTGACCCCAACCTATCTACAACTGTCGATATGGAACTACCTGTATCATCAGATTCTGCATCGGCCATAACCAAACACCGTTCCCACTCGTTTGAGAGTAAGTCAATATATACTTCTGCGTCAGCTGGCATTACTTTTCCATCGGACAATCTCCGAACTAAGCGTCTTACTTCATCCGGCGATCCTTTCTTGAAGTATGTTATGCCTTCCTTATTTTGTCGATGTATGTGACTATCAAATGATGACTTTCTTGATAACTTAGTTACGTTAGAAATCACATGTTGACTTGTTACTATACCATCTTTATCATTAGGAGATTGCTTTTGGCCGTCAATGTTAACTAGTGCATTTTGTTCACCGACTGTTTGTAGAGTTTGTTTGTCTTTAAAGGAGTTTTTCTTCCCTAGTTTTCTGGGTGGAACTGGAGGTGGTAAAGTTATTTGCATATTTATATCTGTATTTTGGCTCATAGTTAAAAGCTCCTCAACAGGGTCCATTTTACTTTTTTCATTAGGATCAAAATGTCGAACTAAAAGCTTCAAAGTTTCATCGGAATCCTTCAAGCGCCTAACGCAGTCTATTCTTGTTAGATCAGACACCGAAACACCGTCAATAGCTAGTATCTCATCTCCGGGTATGAGTTTACCCCAAGGAGCGCATGCATTAGCAGCGGGGCTATCTTCGGCACATGATTGTACGAGAAGTCTCCGGACTTTTTCTGCGGCAGCGGAACCTCCTTCAAATTTTAGACCGAGACCGAGTCGCGCCCCGCGCGGCCTCTGCACCACGACTTCAGCGGCGCCTGCCGCCGCACCCACTGAGAGCACTGTAACAAAATCCGATTCTTTCACGGCAGGCTTACCCTCGCCCACCGGCACTATAGTGATGAATTCTTCAGCGGCTGCCCCTGCCTCCATGCCGCGAGCCGCGCGCCGCACGGTATCACTCACCGCAGTCAGCTTGCGATCTGGTAACAAAAAATATCATAAGCTTGCGTAACGAAAATGCACCGATGGGTAGTGTGTTGCGCCTGTGACGGAAGGCACGCGAGAACTGTGCGAGGCCTCTCTCTTTAACCGTTGCGCTTTAGACGAATGTTTCGAAATGAACCAAGATCGAAAACATTGACGACCGTTACGCTTTGTTATAGGTTGGATATGACCCCGTAATTTAGGACTACCTACTTACTGATATTATCACTTCATATAGTTTATATTGCTATAACATTTTATTATTTGTTAAAAATAACACGAATTAAATAATAAAAAATAGTTATTAATACACCCTTTACCGTTACTTAAAAATTTTATATTACTTAAGTGTTATTTGTTAGTTTTGTAACAACCCTATTTTTAATTGAATAGACATAATATAGATGCCTATTAATTTCCCACTTACGGTCATTGAGACTTTCATCGATCAATAGGAAAGTATAACGAGCGTTTTCGAGTACAAACGGGCTACAAACAGCCACATCATTGAGATCAAATGTGGGTTAGTGGTACCAAAGGCAGGCGCCGCGGCGTGGCGTAGCGTTCGCGGAGACCACTGCTCGGTCACCGGTCGTCAGTGGAGACATTAGCATAGCCTCGGGCTCAAGCCCGTTACTCCCGACCCGCCTCCCGTTCCCAGGGGCTTGCCTTTCTCACACTTTATCATTATTTACATATAAACACAATATCTTGCATGCACAATTTGCTAAATTTATTTAAATGTGTTTATCCAAGTGACGTAACAAAAATATTTGTTTACATTACGCAAGAAAGTTAAACCAAAGTCATAAAACAATTGCATTTTAATAAAGTTAACAAAATTATATAATACTTTGTAGTAAAATACTGCGCTGATCTAATTTTGGCAGGACTTCGTTATAATTTGAAAATAACATAAATAATAACAACATTCTAATGACTTCGTGGAAGATTTATTATAATGGTACAACATTTAGATAATGTGAAAAGAAATCGTTAGCGGAGAAAACATTCGTACTTCGTGAGTGACCTCTCGAGTGCATCTGACCGAAATGAGAGCGAACGTCAAATCTGTATTTCGCTTACTTGGACGACATTACCAAATAAGTAAAGAACGAATCTTTGTACAGCATTGTTCAGCTATATCTTAAAATTAAATCTTTACACCGTAACCTTCCGAATAATGTATAAAGGAAATGAATAATAAAACATCTTTTAAAATGGGTTAAACGAATAGGTGGTAAGAGTAAGTAGCGGGGGCTAACAGTTCTTAAAAGGTCGGTCACGTAACAGAACTAAGTCTACTTTTTATTTGTTTTCTATTGATACTAATGACATCTGCAGCTCAGTCTTGATTAGAAAATCTAGACCCTCATTCTTTTTACATTTGAGTAATTTTATAACAAAACGTTGGGTTCCCCAAGGATCTCAAAGGTCTATGTGTTTCTTAATTACCAATTAACATGTATGGCATTAAGTCGTCGACCCAGTTATATGAAATTACAATAACAGTAGGTGAGGCTAATCCAGTGTACGCATTATTATTACGAAGAAACATGGCACTTACACAGTGAGTGAGCAACTGGGCGAACTGCAATATTACGTCGCTTTGCCGCACTATGCCTTTAAAAAATAAATGTAATGCCTTATTTTGATCAAATCTAAACAAACTGTGCTATATTTACATATGTTAAAGAAACAATTTACTAGAAAATAATTATAACATTATACTGGTGCGGTAATGTGAATTTGAATCATTCTTTATAGAGCATATTTTGTTCTTAAATCGAATTAATGAAAAAACAAACACAAATACATGTTTCTTAAGAATAAATAATGCCCCCTTTCAAGATGAAGGCCATGGAAATCTTATCAACACAATTTAATCAATGTTTGATAACAAAACCTTACTCAGGAATGTAGAAAGTAGTGATTATTTTTATGCCAGTAGCTCATAACCGTCGAATTCAAGTGCTATACGTATATTAATGCATATTGTAATCCTGTTTTCCATTGATCTCTATAAATGGATAGGTCTTTTGATGGAAATGAAAGCTTTTACTTCTTTACGACTTAAACCCACCTGACAGTTAATCTCTATTATTGATTTGAATCCACTGTCACTGCCACCAACCGCAATCGTGGCGGTAAAATTGCGAAAATCAAACAGGCTTAAGATACCACGATTTTTAACCATATCCATTATTAGAGATCAGTGTTATTTTTCCAAAGAGAATGAAAGGGATGAAAATGTATTAAAACGCCGAAAATTTTAGGGTAATTTTAGATGAAGTAAAAAAGTGTAATTGTTATGTTATATGTCTGTTATAAAAAACAATTAACGTTGCATTGGGTGATACGATCAAAGAGCTCGACCCACATACGACGAGGAAGACGGAAGTGGGTTATGCACTTGTGAACGTGCCGAATTCGAATCACTATTGCTAAATGAACGACAGTAACTACGACGTTATTTCACGATACGCGACTTACAAAGTTTATAGATACCAATCGTTTATCCGCGTTTCGAGGAACTTATGAAATTCCAAACGTGACTATTGCCATAAACCGGACTTGGGCAAAATGTAGGGATTTTTTGTTCAGTTGTTTCACAGTTGGAATTCATTTGCTATTTTCATTTCGTAAGCCGGATTTACTATTATTCAGAAAGTTAAAGAAAAGTTCAATAGGTAATTTGCTATCCAATCGAAGCGTACCTATTGCAAATGTTTTTTATGCTTATAGTACTTTACCTCGGTTCATTTATTAAACTATCCTCGTATCTTCATAAGTATGTCGGAGTGACGAGCGGTTTGTAGAATTTAATTCCGAAGGTAGATTATATACACAGTAACTATACTTAATTGTGGGCGTGCGTATGTCGGAGATAGTGAAATAACAATCGCGTAACATTAGAAACACTATCCTTAGTTGACCACCATCTTAATTGATAACTTCCTAACACACTCAAATCCAATTGCAAACATTTACAGAGATTAACCAATTGATTTTATAATACCAAAACGCATCATTCCACCATTCAATGACATCTCTCATCTGTCATTCGATCGCCGCTTGACATCTATTATGCACGATGCACATTCAGCCAGTACTCAAAATTATTAGTTGCCAGTTACTTTAATAGTTCAAAAATTAACAATAATTTCGCCCCGTTAAGTTTATTAAGAGATTTTATCACACAACACTTTCACATATCAACAACATTACCTGAAGGTATAAAATAATGAAAATTTAAATTTTCGTTGCAAAGAAAGTGATACAACGATCAAGATTTCGCAGTAAACGTCTTATCGCATCTTACATACGCAAATCGCGCTATCAATATGTACTTATTGCATATAGTCTCTTGTTGACAACACAATCGAATAAAAGTAAGTTTCCACTGATTAACGTTTCTAAAAAAATGCCTCTCGAATTCCCTACGTTAAAACTGAAATAACTGCTTTACATTTTTGTTAACTTCTCTAATATTTTAGAAATTAACCATCACGCAATCATCAAGTAAACGAAAAAATGACTTCAAATACTTAAACAGAAATACGACACTAATTTAAAATTAAAAAATATTCTAAAAGGTCAATGACTTAATGTTCTGCCGGATGTTGTAATGCTATTACTTCTCTAATATCAAAATACATCGATGTTTTATGATAGGTTATAAAAATTGGCTCTGTGTTTATTCAATTTCATATATGTAAGTTTGTTAATAAGACATAAGATCCCAAACGTTGTTTTTGTTATTCCGATAATATATACCTATAGATAACATTTCCGTTGTAATAGCCGAATTAACAATCAAAGGTATTCTAATAGTTTTTAATGCACGTAAAAATCAATAGATTTGTACAATAAAAGTTTTTCATTGATAGACGTATTTGTATACAAACGACCTTCAACTTTAATTTCTTAAATACTTTTTGTGTACTTGTCTATTTTATTTCTATGATGATTAATTTAAATTAATACAGACAGGAACAATGAGATTGTAAGAAAAAAATTAAAAGTCATAATGATTGTACACATTCAAAATAACAAGACTCAGTGATGTGACATTTGAATGTAAGTTGAAATGTATAGACATAATATACATATACATACATATTGTTTTCCGTGTTTTTAAAGCGAATGGCAGCATATATTTTAATACAACTGTAGGGAGTGAAAATGTTACCACTATATTTAATCCTAAAATGATAACTTCGATAAATACGTATGTATATTTATAAATTAAACTTTTGAATAAAAAATAAACAAGGCTTGTACTCAGTAGGCGATGTTCGAAGCCGTGTAATTAGAGCATCCTCGGTTGTGCAAGGCTACGGCGATTGCCAGACGCTACCCGCGCCCTCGCCGACGCTACTGCAATTGCACCACGCTACGTACGAATGCGTATTGTTTTGTAAACTTATCTCACATCTTGATGTATGGCTAAACAATCGAAGAGTTCGTGCATGTCGAAAGGTCCCTTATTTGTGTACTTGATATGTTAATCGTTTATTTCCCGTTGCGTAGTACTCAATTCCAAATTATTAAATAGATATAGGTTAAATAAATATTTTTTCTTGATAGAGTTAATTACCAACAGGTGGCAATATTAGACTAAATTAGCTCTAATAAAAAGGAGATGCAGACATAAATTATCTCTTACTCTGAGCGCTCCATTAGATTTGGCTCGTCGTGGGAGTGTGTAAATTTTTATTATTATTTCGTATGAAATAAATGCATTTGAAATTATACCTTATTATTATTGCAATGCGATTCATATTTTGATCGCATCGATTATAAAAGATTTTGAATATTCAATAATACCTGTTCGAATGGCTTTTGAGGCAACCGGATCGGCGAGAAACCAGTAAACCGTATTCATAAGAGCAAGGTCAATATCCATAAATATTTCCTTTCGTCCGCTTAATATGCATGTGCATAATTTTAGCGGATAAATTTTAGAAATTAAGGAATATATTGCAACATTTTTCTAATAGTTATTATGTAAAATAAATCAATGTTTTCTAAGTATTTTGCAATTTAGTACTTAGTGACTTTCGAACCCGTGACTTCATTGGCACGCGACATTTACGAGTTGCTCGGCGACTAACGTCATAGACATTCACAAAAGCCGAGGACAATATAACGTGTCTATTCTACAGATATTACTTTGATCAGATATGATTTTTTATACGCAGAGTCACTATTTGCCTTTAAAAAACATTTGCAGTTTCTCCAAGTTTGTACGTTAAACAAACTAGAGGGTTCCCTGGGGACGCTTGGCGCGACTTTTCTCATACGATATACATAGCTAGCATTTTATGTCACATAAGTCGACACCCCTTAAGTGGCCTGTCACTAGTTATCAAATGTCACTTAGCTATTATTCTTTTAATCTCAATTTCCTGTTTTAGTTTATATTTAAGAAAATTAACAAAGATACTTAAAATGAACTATTACTTCAAAAATATTCGATGAAGAGAAAATTATA
>LD688948.1:2863115-2875126 GCA_003118335.3 Papilio memnon
AAATTTAATCTATTCGATGTAACATTCTGTCTTGACGTCCAAAGATTGAAATTTTGATAGAGATATTAAAAAAATAGCTTTCTACTACTTATTTCCCTAATATCTAAACTGTCGTAAAACGCGCTGGCTAAAAATGACAATTTTTTTTAATACGTAAGTATTTTGTTATTGTAATTCATGCATACGAAAATAACATAGCATCGAACTCCAAATGTCATGCGAGAGGCATGCTCTTATAATTACGTAGTCATTACGTGGTATTGACATATTTCTCTCTCCCATTCTTTTGAACCACTTTATACCGCGATCCACATAAATTGGAACAACGCCATCTTTTGTTGTATGAATACATTTATAGAATTACCTATAAAATTAAAATAATACTATCAGATAAATATATTTGATTGAATAATAAAAAAACATTGACAGTTACTTTTGTTATACATGCAAATTCTAGGTTGTTGACTGCCTAGAGCCACTAAAGTAAACTTTTAACCTAGATTTAACCTGAAATAAAATTCAAGAATGCGATAAAACAACGTGACCTGCCTGATCAAGGTGGGCGTCGGCGCTATGACATCAGACATTCGCCATGGCTGACCAACAAGACACTCCTAGTGTCGTGATAGACTTCGATTAAATTCATTCAATTTTATTTTTACCACATCACTAAATAACAAATATATTCCAGTTAGTCTACATTAATTTTAAAGCAAATTATCTGACAAATTGACGATGTTTCCAATCAGTCTTGGTTCGCGCGTCAATACAGCCGTCATTATAAAAAAAAACCTGTTGGATATCAGTTATGGCTCAAAAAAACAAATAATAAATATCTGTATTAAGTTATTACCGTGAGAACCTTTCTCGCTTTACTAAATGATACATAATCTTTTGACGTCATTTCCTAATGCTCTGTAAAATAATCACAAAGTTATATAATTTCCTTATTTAGTTAAGTTTTTAAATTTTAAGTTAATAACTTAATTTCAAACTTCGTTGGTATTCTTATGCATAGTATTACGCATTTATTAGTGCATATTAGTGTATATAATAGTGCATATTGGATTCGATAGATTTGTTAAGCGATAACTTATTTGGATAATTCTTTTCCCATCACTATTGTTTGCGACTGGCTAAACCTGTGAGGTTAACATCCTGTATCGCCTGACCAATGAGCTCTATTCCAAACTCAAATAACACTAAAATCCAGTTTGTATTGAATGAATCCAATCGTTTATACCTACGTTATAGATATACAGATGCCGCTATTATTTGACGACACTACATGATATTGCATGTATAAATTTATCTCACAACAAACCTATCAATTTAAAGGAATGGGCTGTTGACCTATTTAAGCATAACGCGGTCGGGTCTCTAGTTCAGATACCAAAGCATCTATTAAGCCACATTGCATCCAATGATATTTGAGTATCATATTGATTGAATACATACGTATTGGTATAAACAGTGTGAATTCCCACACACCCAGTATAATCAGACATCTCAGTTTTTGCAACGAGTGTTTTAAAAAAAACGTGAGCAAAAAAACAATGACAACTACGATTTTTTTTGTAAAATCATCGCCAAATCTTGACGACACATAGCTTAACGAATCTCAGGATATTGAAAAATAAGTTCATAATTTGTCAAAAATCTATTTTTATTGTTAAAGGTGCTACTTGACGAAGCGGCAATATTTTTGATAACATCCTTCCGCATTTCAGCCAATCAGCCAAAAGAGTTTGGGTAATAATGTTTGTAAAAAAAACAAGCTTGTCTTTCGCTTTAGGCAAAATTAAATCTAAATAGACTGGAATGATCAGTAACCGCGGTCAGAGACTGTGGGACCATTGCTTTCTCTCCGCTCGCACACCCAGCCGAGATCGAACTGTTAATAATATTTATCTATTAGGTGGTTTTAATAACGGTTTTAGATATTATCGTGATTTTATTTTACCCACAAATACTTCGTGATGTAATGATGATATGACGCTGAGAATCTGCAAATTCGTAATTTACGATCTCAATTGTGTTATTGATATGTAAGAAAACCTATAATTTACAATCAGGAACACTATTATTACTAGTCCTAGTAACTCAGTAGTCTCATAATCCTGCAAAAAGGTTAACCCTTAAGGCTATCTATACAATTTCATTATCTAAAAATAGATATTTTGTGTAGTTAAGGTTCAATTTCCTTTGTACTTTCAAACAACGAAACGCAAACAAAATCGCCATAAAGATTTATATATATACAATTATATAAAGATTTAATATATACAAGATTGTTTCCATTTACCCTTCCTTAATTGCCTTTTAGATCTTGCTCTAGAAACGCAGCAACCTCAGATATTATACACAGCTGATCACCTTGTGGAACTTCACATCTTTAATCGATACTACCATTACATGAATATTTATTAATCGATTCGTATCGAATTTATAATACTTACTAACAAATGTAAAGCACATATCATTACGTAAATGATAATGTTACTGTAATATAATTTAAATCACGATCACACAACATGAAGTCGATTGCTTTACTAACTGGATTATTATTATGAATGTTATTATGAGTGTGAGCCACTGAATACAACCACTGCAATCAATATTGTTCTCACTGATAGGTAATCAATACTAAGTATCTATTTGTCATCAATATATTCTGTTATGTCGAAAATAAACAGAACCAAGAATTGGGAACTGACTGCACAAATTGAAGTGCATTCATGGCAAACAAAGTATATTTTTATGGCTTCTCGTGCGTTATCATGATTACTAGCATAATAAAAATCAAAAATACATATGTGAAAGCGTTATAATTGCAAAAAATCTGAAATACGGGATATCAAAATGTGAAGGCGGGCGGGAAAAGGAAAACAAGGGAAGTGTATTGACGGACGGCGGGTCGTCGTGCTAAGCGAACAGGCGGCGCAAGGCGCGGGGAACGGGGCAGAACGGCCGGCCGGGACGCCCGGGAACGCACACCCTGCGCCCTTAATCGCATTTCAAGCACGCTGCGGCGCGCCCGACCTCACCCTTCCCGATTCAAATCCACATATTATAATACCTCAACTGTGCGTCCACCCCCTTTGTTTACATGCCAGAAAAAACGATCAACACTTACCGAAATATGATGACGATCGCTTAAAAAATATATGAAGCGTAAAATAGTTATACACGTTCACTGAGAGTTCCGTAGCACTATTGACGGTTAAAGTTAAAACATGTTCACTCGACGGTCGGCGGTCGGTGACGGAGGCGGCGAGGTGCGAGGCGCGAGGTGCGAGGTGGCGAGGCGCGAGGCGGATAGAGTGGTTGCGTTCGCGGCGCGAGGCTGTGAGCGCGCGGTGCAGCGAGTAGCGATCAGCGAGCAGCGAGCAGCTAGCGGCGGCGTCGCGACGTCGGCGGCGCGCAGCGGAGAGTGCGCGCGCGCTGGCGCCGGTGCGGTGGGGCCGACCGGTCGCAACCGGGCCGCGCTCTCACCGCCGCCCTGCCGCACCGCGAGCCCTCGCCGCACTTGACACCGTACCGCGTTCCATCTCGAAGAAAGTTTCACATTCTATGCCGCCAGACACGAAAAACTTTGACGACCGAAATCACTTTCGAACTCGGCCGCGGCCGTTCGTTCGACTGACAGACTGAAGGCTCGAAGCCGGCGAACGATTTTAATTCGATTAGATCACACGGTCGCACTTATTGTGTTGGCTTCGGTGTTCTCGGTACGGATCTGACTCCGTGTAAAACGAGTTAAACTGTCTATAACTTTCCAATACCCCGGGCTCCTGTTATGTAAAGATAAGAAAGGTTGACGAGCCTAAAGGAAGAGAAAGTGATAATGCAAATTTCTCACACAAATACAAAGTTGGCATCAGTTAAGCACTAGTCACGAATAATATAAATGCGACATATTCTTCTTTAATCCAATTATGTTACCTAGAAAGAAACAAAAGCATATACAAATTATAGAGATTTTATGACATAATTTACTTCAAAATATAATAATCGTGATACTGAATGTACCCATGAGTAACACATTGTGATTACTTGTTATATTATTTAAGTACTATATTTTATTGCATGACGCTGTAGCTAATTACAAGTGAATTTGAAAATAAGTATAAAGTATAAAGTATTGATGAATATAGCAGCGAACATCGACTTGTCGAGCGTGACGATCTCATGGTCGCTATAAATCTTTACGAAATCGTTAACAGTATTCGTCGTATTCCAAGAAGAATGGTCAAAAGTCAAGAATGACCATGTCTAAAATGTCACAATTTTAAAATTCATACCGAATACGCAAGACAATGTTAATTATTTGGGATTCGAACCCCGAACATGTGACGTAACAGTTGGAACATTATCCTCTACGCTACTGATAGATAAATGTCTCCAAATAATCTATTGAAAATACGATTAATTACTCATTTATTCCAAAAATAACCAAATCCTTGGTCTGTATTTAAAGCGTAATTACGTAGCTCAGCTGTACGGTAGGGCTACATTTTTCTCATTTCGGGTTAATGAAAAACACCGCCTTGTACCATACCGAGTAAGAAGTTCACCTAATTATGTCCGCCGAAGTAACACAAACCTACCTGTAAAATACCTTCGCTCGCTTAAAGAATTACAAGCACATTAATTATGGATAGATTCTTTCTTACAGCTTGTTCAAGCTATAACTTTGAATTAATTAAAAAAGGTCCTTTAATTAAAAAAAATAAGGCTTAGTATAGAGTAACAAAACCATTTATAAATAAAATTATTGAAGACCTATTCGATATTATTAAGACTTTCTAGTTCCAATATTACATGCTATTTTCGGACACTCTGTATAAATTTGTAATTTAGCTCTAACTTATCGTTTTTCACTTGTTTATTTAACTCCAAACTCGATAAGCGCCGGCATAAATTGTAGAGAGTAATTTATGTAAATGTGAAAAAAAAAAACGAAATAAATAAATCGTGTTTTTGCAACAAGCTGAGCGTAATTCGTTAAATACTCGTAGTAAGCAAGCCTCGTTCAACCTACTTCTAATATAAGTTGTAAGCAAACTCTGACAAAGTAATGAGAAAATTGCGCACATGTGCCGTATCAAGGTGACATCAATTCGTGTTTTTAAGTTTTAGCATTTTATGCGAATCGATTCTTATATCCATTACATAATGACAATCGAATTTACTACTTAAAGTTCAAAAGCCAAACACATTTTAAACTTAACAGTACGTATAAGAGATCTTAATTATGTCGGTCAAGTAACACCTACTCTAGCAGAACTTCCAGCCTTTAGCTGTGCTCATTAAAACGACCAAGCGAAAAGATTCCAACAATAGCTCGTTTATTTTACAAACAGGCAAGGATGCTCCGTTTCTGCTAAATATAAAACACTTTCGATGTAAGAGTCCCTTGAAAAATGTAAGTAAAGACGCTAACCATTTTTAATAATGTTAAGAAAAGTCACAGCTGTCTGAAGTTAAGTCACTACATTATCATGGTCGGAAGGAAGAGAATTTTATTTGAATGTGATGGAATTAATATTTTTAAAGTATGTACAGACATAACTAATATTGTTCAATTATTGCCACACTCGGAGTCTATTTAATGGTCACTAACGGCGTCCCTTAGTGAGAATTCTCTACTGTAATTTGATGAGCAGATTTTAGTTGAAAGTGCGTATATGAAGAGATTATCATAAAGATGGAGAATTACGGACTCAATGTGCGATTCCAGAACACCATTGCATTCTCCTGAAGTTTTTCTGTTTTTGTCTTTTAAATGCGGCGATGACGTGCACCCGGTGGCCAGCGAGGTCAGCAAGAGCAAGAAGTACGCACTTGTTAACCTTATCACGTATAAAAACTACTTTTATCGAAGAAGGTTGAGGTTTATAAACCAATTCTGTGTAGATCGTACGATCCTATCCATACTGACTATAAGTAGATATTATTTTTATTACATTTAAGTTTTTGAGTCTGGTTGTTGCAATAACATTTTAATGTTAACAGTTTCGAATTGCATAGAACATTTCTATTGGAACGTTCACACAATATAAAACGATAGTCGATTATATCTAATAAACTTTTGTTGCCACAAAGATATCGTTTAATTGGTCACGAATTGTTAAATTCGTTATTTCAATTTCTCGAATATGACGATGGGAAATAAAAAAATATATGTTTATTGAACCACTGCGATGGAATATAAAATACGATATAAGAACATGTTTGCTGCCAGCGTGTTTGTCAAATCCAAAATAGGCTTTATAAGAGGTTAGTAGGAAAGTCGAGGCCCCCCTCTACTGTAAACATTGTATATTGTAATTAAAAGTCATTAGTATTTTAATTTTTTCATATGTTCATATATTGTACAAACAATACTTATACATAACTTGCTTTCGCCCGCGACTCCGTTTGCTTGGAATTAAAAAAAAAAACAAAAGAAAATTGCCCATGTTTTCTTCCTGACTATGCTCTACGTCTATGCCAAATTTCATCGAGATCCGTGCAGCCGTTTAGGCTACAAACTCTAACATACATCCATCCATACAAACTTTCGCATTTATATTAGTAAGAGTAAAATTAGTAAGATGTATTATGCGAAATCACAATATTATAATTATAACATCGTTCCATCTTATTATTATTACGTAAGAAAAGTACATTATATTCCGTCATAAAACAATGTTTGTAACAGACATAATATGTTATTATATGTAGTGAATATTTTCTTTTCACTTTCCACATTCTTTTACAATACCAACACAATACTTTCATTTTACCATCACACAAAAGACGGTGAGAAAATGTCACGGCCTTATAAATATTATTGTGCGGATTTTATTACAATTAATGCATTTTAAATTAATTTAAATAATTACCACAGATCAAAAACAGCACCATATTTCGTAACAGTACACGTATTTTGAATACTGTACTGGAATTTAAAAAAATCATAACAGCAGCACTCAGAGTAAGATTTCTCACACAAAATCATAAGTGACACACTGGGTTACTATTCAACGAGTTAGAGTACCCTAAGCCATTGGGCACTGCAGATATTTCTTTGAATATTTATAACTCCAATTAGTAACGATATTTGTTATACAAACAATGTTAATATATTTTTTATCAAACATCTTGTTACTCTCATCAACGGCTTAATTGAGGTCGAATTGATCACCGAGCGACGAACCGTCATCAATATGCAATCAGGGACCTAAACGTCGCCTCTAATGATAGGTAGCCCTTAAATTGGATATTTATGACACGCCTAAGTCATTAGAACAACGCTACAGCATGCATTATTAAAATGAAATCCATCCATACTGTAATAAAGTCGTCTTATATTTTTTTATAATATAAAACTAGGGAGGCGTCGGTGGCTCAGGGGTTCCAGCACTTGAATTGTAATGTACAGGTCCTGGGTTCGAATCCCGCCATGTACCAATGTGATTTTCGATTTTTCGAATTTCATATGTACATAATTTACCCGACGTTCTTACGGTGAAGAAAAACATAGTGATGCAACCTGCACATATCGGCGAAGAAATTCAAAGATATGTGTGAAGTCAACCAACCCACAATGGGCCAGTGTGGTTGACTAAGGCCTAGTCACCTTATTTAGGGTAGGCTCCGAGCCCCTCAGTGGGAACGTATAGTGAGCTGGTGATGATGAAAACTAGGGAATTTTTGCATTACATAAATGTTTCTCAATAGACACTCGGCCTCATCACCTTTCAAGCATTTTATTCTCTAAGGCATAACATTCCAACATTTTCATTCAAAATCATATAGCTCTCTTTATCTCTTAAGGCATGCCCATATTCAAACCAAAACTTTAATTACATGGAGTATATCAAACATTGTTACCAAGAGCAAAAAGCATTCTGTATCGCAAATGCCAACTTTCAGTCAATTAAGGACGTATTGTTTAACTAGTTTTCATTCATCCTTATCGTAGCGTCGTAAAACGGCATTCGTTCCACATGGTGCAGGAAGCGCCGCGAGCGACGCTAACCGCTGGTAATTGGCGGTTTTGCTATTTCATGTCGATGTCGATAAACATCCAGCAAATATGTACACGCTCATTACAGCATTTTATGCGATTTATTCCTTTCATTTAATATTAAATGTTTGTACACACAAGAGCTATGGTTACATTGAATCTTATGTCTTTGGAACAGCCGAAGTAAAAAATGTAAATTTAAAGGCTTGCAATTCGAGTACTTGATCTCCATTATCGACTGTGATCGGATTAATTGACTACTAATTACGCAAAATCGTTATTATCACTTTCAAATATAATAATATTTAAAAAAAACTAAAGCATTTTGCTTCAAATGCAACTGCAAAACAAAAATAAATCAATTTTTGGAACACGTAAAAGTCAGCATACATTTTAATTTACATGCAACATTTCAAGTGTCAGACACGTTATGATTGACCAAGAAATGTCGTGTAGGACACGCATAAGCAAAAAATGTGGGTGAATTAGTTGAAATGTTAAATTTCGCAGAAGCGTGAAAAAGTGTTACAGTTTCGATGGTCGATATCGTTGTGAAACGTTGCGGGAATGCGCTAATAATCGCTAGCAGGCTGGCGCGGCCTGCAATGTGCAATTTGCTCACCGCTATCGCATAGTCACGCGATGGTCGACCTACCCGCCTTCCGTAACCGTCCCTGCGTAAGTAATTGTACTTAGTAACCTTTTATACTTTTTTGCTAGCGTTTAACGAGCACTTAAAGTACCCCATGTACTATTACAAAACACCTTGATTAAATGTGTAATAGTTGAATTATAATTAACTAGCTGTTGCTCGCGACTTCGTCCACGTGAAATTGAAAAATATAGCCTATGTTACTTACAGATAAATTACCTTTCTAACGTTGAAGTTTTTGAGTTATTTCAATACATACAAAAATACAAATCTTTTCTCTGTATAATATTAGTACCTATAGATGTACGTAGACCTAATTGGGTTTCGTTTACCAAGTCAAATAAAGCTAAGCCATAATTTTATGGCGCTTATGATCTAGGAACTATTAGCCGATGTTAGAATGAGAGCTAAATCGGAGATTTATCGCCACCTGACGGTGGTTGGGCGGTGGTTTTTTTTTAACTTTTTTCTTTGATTTTGCAAACTAATATTCGAATTCGTACGAGTGTTAAGGATTGTTAAACAATTAATGACACTTAGCTTTATCACAGATAACTTGTCTAGTGCTCATGTAAGTGTTCAAGTAGCCAATGCTCTTATCGAACTAAATGCGTCAATGTCACAGAAAACAGGATTATGTAACAGGATTACATAAGTAACACTCACGTCGGTTTACTCTTACTTACCACACGGCAAAGGAAATAACCGTTCATAGTCAATATTTTTTATTAAAAAACAAATTATAAACTTCTTCAAGTACCTGCACAAGTATTGGTTTTTGGAATGTCAATTTTTATTTGTATAATTAGCACAGATTGACTTATAAGCCTTCTACAATACATTGAAAATCTCTTCAATTTGCGTGCTAGTTGCAAAATTATTTTCGTCTCTCTCGGGCTCATTTTCCAATATGAATAAATTTTCTATCACTTAAAATACAAACAATTAAACTTCAAATATATTGTCAAGATATTCCGATATAAATATGAAGAAAATCTCATTTTGCAGCTTTAAAATTTTCTTAAAAAATGATTTCTAAGAAAAATTCTTTCGCGTCGCCTTTGTATAGACGCGGCCATTTTGCTCATTTAGTGTCGGATTTTCTTTTGAAGACGCCGCCTAAGGTCCCATATGCGCTCGAAATGAAATAGTTTTTACATGCATTAGCACTTATCGTTGTGTGAAATGTGAAAAGTATTACGTTCCTTTTCAAACATTGTTTAGTTCTGAGCGTGATTACGTTACCATTTTATTGTATTTTCGTTTTTGATTTAAGAGCATAGTTGGGGTTAATAGCTATTTCGTGTTGCTAACGTATCGAAATTGACGTAGCTATTTGTTAGCCGTACAACTGTTCTAAGGCGTGACTTTGTAACACTTCGACACTTGACATCGATTATTTTATCCTTTCACCAATGTATTCGTCTAGTTATTATAAATTACTCCCACACAGAAACATAAGTGAAAATAATTTGTTTTCTTCAATGAAATTCTGATAGGTTTCTTCTGAAATTTTAATTTTCATCAATAGGGTATCTCATGACAACGGTTGCTAAGAAAATATGTTTTTTTTTAGTATTTGAAATATAAATTAATGTGTACAATCTCACTTATAACAAAATAAAATAAAAGCGACGCTACAAATCTAATACGCCCACTCACTTATACACCATTTAACTTTTAACCTTTTCTGTTGACATTTCACTTATAGAAGTGATTTTGTTTCACCTAGTTTTCTAGCAAATGAACCGCTTTTGTTCTTACTGCCTATTCAACTAGGAACTCCTTAGAGTTCGCGGGAGTTTCGCAAACTTCCTGTTTCAAGATATATTCGCCAACCAATATTCGTATCCAGACTATTGAACTACGAATGGCATTGTTTAAAGCAGCTATTGTACGCCCGTGGTATTAATTAATCACCAACTACTAATGGATGTTGAGGCGACGCCGGATGCTTGTAAAGTTAATGCCTTGTTACAAATTAAAAACAAATCTGCACACTCCTTTTACGAAGCTCTTTTAAAATGGAGGTTAACTTGTCAAATCATTCCCACAGATAAAAAATATCCGTATAATTGATATAAAGTATTTTAACTCCGTATTCATTTCCTTGTGTAAGTGATTTCCTAGATACTTCTTGTTACGCAAATAAAGGTTTCTTATACGTTTTATTTTTCTTCAGAAGATATACAAAAAAGCATTAGCTTAAATAATCTTATGTGAATTACTGCCAAATAAAGACCAGAGTATATTGAATTTGACTGAATTATGGTTTTTAGTTTCTTTAAAACATTTAAAAGGACATGGTACAAAAAGAATTTGCAATCGAAGCACATTTAATTGAAGTTAATCAAAGTCTAGATGGACGACGAGAGTTTTAATACTCAGAGGCTTGTCAGCTGGCGTTTCAAAGAGAGAAGAGAGAGAGAGTTGAAAATTCCCGGTTATTGGGTAACTTGCAGTGTGCGGGGTACGAGATGCCGGGGCGAGGCGAGCGGAGTGCGGGGCGCTGACGAGGCGCCTCATTGATCGCGACCCGCGCAGCATCCCCGAGCCCGCGCCGCGCCGCAGTCCCGCCGCCTACCCTCTATACAACCACAAAATTCCACGCTCGAGCCTGTAATGGCTACATTCCATAGCTTATATCAATTGTTGACCCCGTTGCGATCAATGAAAACGCCGCTGACTACATTCTAGTTGGCTATGTACATACAACATTGCACTTCACAATACAAAGCGGTAGTAGGAATAAACCCAATAGATAAAACTATCGAGGTACAACGATGAATCGTTCTTAACATAATGTTCATAAAACTATGCAGGTATGCACTAAAATTCATCAAAGACGAAATCAAAGAGAAGAATCAAATTTCGGGAGGGCAAAAAATTAGCATAATTAGAGGGGGAGCAGCACGGACGATGCCGAGGCATGTGCCGGGCGGGCGGCGGGCGGGCAGCGGGCGAGGGCGGGCGGGCGGCGCGTGAATGGGCGGCGGCGCGGCTGCGCGAGCCGGCGCCTCCGCCAGTCCGCACACCGGCGGCTCCGCTGCCCCACGGTCGCCGCACTCCGCTCAACAACAATGCTCAAAAACACGCCGTGACTCGACAGACCCAGCCGCGGCGCGCTCGGCGATGGTAGAGACTCGGGCGGCACGCGTCGCCATCGTTGAGAGCTCGTGAACAAAGTATAATATATGAAAACCCTAAAAGAATTGAATTTGAAACTGATCGTATTCAACGGGTTCGCATAGAGGGGAGGTAGTGGTGGGGGTGGGGTGCGGGGCGCGGGGCGAGGGGCGCGGCGCGGCGCGGCGGGGCTGGGCGTGTGATGGCGCGGCGCGG
>LD688948.1:2875172-2890465 GCA_003118335.3 Papilio memnon
CGCGGCGCTGACATGGCCGGCCGGGCGCGCCGCGAGCCGCTGGCGGCGCCCGCGGCGCTGCTGCTGCTGCTGCTCGCCCTGATGTGGCCGAGGGGTAAGATCACACGAAACATTCCTTTTATTCCCCTACTACATCGTTTTCCATAGAACACCTGAATTGTGAGAAAACAAAAAAACCTCACTAAAATTTAACATTTGATCCCTAAACATTTCCAACAAACTTAAATTTGCATATTCTATTGGCAACATTTCCAACTGATCACATTGATCTCATTACCATACATTTCTTCTTTCATAAAGTATTGATATATGTTTTTTTACTCTTTCTTTATGCTAACTTGAATTCTCAGTGGTCCTGGGTTACGCTAAGATTCCCCCCTTTTTCCTTTTCCTATGCCTCATAAAAGCTTTATAACATTCCTATTCAAAGGATGTAAGTAGATAGTAGTGAAAAGTGCCATGGTCCTTTTTTCTAACTACGTTGTCATGTACGTTTTTCTTAGATATCTTTTTACTTAGATATCGTGTTTCAAAAAATGTACAAAAAACTCCTTCCTTACTCCAAACTTACACCTCGAGTATTGCATGTTATAAGTCCCTGTTAATTACATTTTATTACTAATGGTCACCCTTTACTTAGGGTAGGCTCGGAGCACCTTAGTGTGGACGTATAGTGGACCTGATGATGATGATTAATGGACACATCCAGTATCGTTCAATCGTCAGGGGAAGCCCTCGGTGATATCTATCAGCAGACCCTTATGAAGTTACTATGAGTTAGATGCATGTTCATGTGCATCGGCTTTGAGAAAGACCGTCTGTGTTACGAAGATCGACTAGATAACGAAAGCTTAACACGTGGTTACTAGCCTGGTACAACCAGTTAATATAAGTACTACCAAAAATGTTTACAATTAAATAGCAAATAAGATTTGTAATTAAACTACCAAATAAAGATCTAAGATTTTCCATGACCAGTCCTATAATATTTGTAAAATTAAACTCTAGAATTTCCCTTGAGCTATGTTTCTTTTTGTACATCTCGGATGTCATCAAAGTTAAAAGGTTTATTTATTTTCACGTGTTAAAATGGACTCGCTGTTAACCAATGTAACCATGGTATATGTGATCTAGTTGCCACACTATACTATCAGGTTATGTACAGAGCATTAAAGAATCAAATCTAGGCGGAGTTGGAATGCCGATGTGACTAATGTGTGCGGTAGCCTAGTTACAAAGAGAGAGGAACGTCGTTGAGCATTCAACTGCTGTAATCAATTCGTGTTAATGCATCGCAATTCAATTGCCTTGCAAAAATTTTCCTCAATACCGAGTGACCTCGTATCATTTGAATGATAGCCAAAACATCCACAATGTAGCGCATACAACCAATGACAATTCAATTAAGCATTGTGTCCATTTCTTGAATATTTTAATAACATTTCCATCTCGAACTTTACTTTCTTTGAAAATAACTTGCAGTGATAACAAAATTACTTTTTGCACTCCGATTTCAAATATTATAGCCAAGTTTGTGTAAAAAAATGTTTCTTACTAAAGGGGTGCGGTGTGGTTACCACGAGAAGCGGTTGCTTCACCACCTGCTGGACCACTACAACGTGCTGGAGCGGCCCGTCGTCAACGAGAGCGACCCGCTACAACTCTCCTTCGGCCTCACGCTCATGCAGATCATCGACGTGGTATGCTATCAGTCTTCATCTTTCTTTTCTTTCAAAGCTTTCTCTGGAATCGGCACACGGTTTTGTTTGCCAAATGTCTCTATCTGGTTTCCCTCACATCACTCCTTTCGCACTTATGTTGTTATCCCCACTCAATCCTGTTCTCTTAATTTTTTTTTTATATTCATTAACTTTTTTTTAATCCACTTGATACATTTCATAACTACCCTTCAATTTTTTAATTATTATAATATGTTTAACTTATTGATCGAACATTGTATTATAATTATGTTCGCTAAAATTAATAAAGCATTTTAACATAAAGTTTTTTCACAGGACGAGAAGAATCAGCTATTAATAACCAACATCTGGCTGAAATTAGTAAGTATGACGTCATAGAAAGGATAAAACACATCTATGAAAATAATTCCGTTTAAATAGACAATTTTAAAATTAACATCATTAATTAGAAAAATGAAGTATTTTTCCTAATTTGCATAGAGCACCTTCTTAAATGGAATTAAAATAGTACTTTCAGTTGGCTTTATCTAAATATCACTTTAGCAATATGTAGAGAAATGCTTTTGCCTAATGTGTGCACTTTACGAATCGATCGTACCTATAACTAAAGGCTATACGTTGTAACTATTTTTTTTTTCACGTAATACGTCAGTTTTCTAAGGCAAGTGTAGGGCAATGCCCTGTCTTGTGCATTTACTTCTAAAATATTTAACATCATTATTTGTTTATAATTCTGTTTTTGTTACGTTCCATTTTTTTTCTAAAACCCCTGAATACACGATTCAGTGACTGAGATCGCGTTCTTATTGATTTTGTCTCAATATAGGGGTTTGCGGCGGCTAGGGTATTTGCAATATCCGACTATCAGCCGGGATTCATACTTATTACGAAAAATATCTTTCATATTTTATTCCTTTTGATTTGCTCCGACTATTTTTAAACCTTATTTTTCCCTTTATCATTTATAAATAAATGTTCCTTCTTTCCCAAATAATGGTGTTTATGTAATACGGGCGCTTAACAACCGCAGACATCAATATTTTGTTCTTATTAAAAATACTTTGTTTCAATTGATAAAAATACAAATTACAATGCTGATTGTTCCTAGGAATGGAATGATATGAACTTAAGGTGGAACACTTCGGACTTTGGTGGTGTCAAAGATTTGCGAGTACCACCTCACAGGTTATGGAAACCTGACGTACTCATGTACAATAGGTAGGTTGACATTCAAACTGATATACAACAACTTACTCAATTATAATTTTTCTATTCATACACAAATTCATTTATTTACTTTCATTCGCCAAATGGAAAGCAACCATTTTGTTTTTATCACCGACTTTCTATGCCTATCTTAACATTGTTTGCGACTTGCGAATTTGAAAAAATAATTAATAAATCATTAGTAAAATAAAAACATGTTAAATCAGAACGTTTAAACCTACATAATAAAAAATTAAATTTATTTAAACTTACATTATTCTAATGATCAATTTATTTACAAAGCGCGGACGAAGGATTTGATAGCACATATCCGACTAATGTGGTGGTTCGTAACAACGGCTCGTGTCTGTACGTGCCGCCGGGTATCTTCAAAAGCACCTGCAAAATTGATATCACCTGGTTCCCTTTCGACGACCAACGCTGCGAGATGAAGTTTGGCAGCTGGACATACGATGGATACCAAGTAAGTCGATATGGTAATCGATAAACGCAAATTCAATCAGATTTGACCTAGGTTTTATTACATACTTTAAATTCACTTTGTTTTTAGCTTGACTTGCAATTACAAGATGAAGCCGGTGGTGATATTAGCAGTTTTGTGACGAACGGCGAATGGGAACTAATAGGTAAAGAGTGAAAAGTAGACTGAATTTCAAAAGTTTTAATTAGAACTAAACGATTGTTATGAAATCATTTGTTTATCGTGTTCACTCAGGGGTTCCGGGGAAACGAAATGAGATCTATTACAATTGCTGTCCGGAGCCGTACATCGATATCACATTTGCAGTCGTGATCCGACGGAAAACGCTGTACTATTTCTTCAATCTTATCGTACCCTGCGTGTTGATCGCCTCTATGGCACTTTTGGGGTTCACTTTACCACCTGACTCCGGCGAAAAACTTTCTTTAGGTATGTACTCTCTATTCAATACTCCACGTTGTTACTTTTGAATATCTATTATATGAAAACTATTTTATTGTCTAGGTGTAACAATTCTGCTGTCGCTGACAGTGTTTCTGAACATGGTAGCGGAGACGATGCCGGCGACTTCAGACGCAGTTCCACTTCTGGGTACATATTTCAACTGCATCATGTTCATGGTGGCCTCTTCTGTCGTATCAACTATACTTATCCTCAACTATCACCATCGGCACGCAGACACACACGAAATGAGTGATTGGGTATGTTTTTACGTTGCTCATTTGAATTTTCAGAGAGATTTCCGCTTTTCAATTTCTTTCGATAATTTAAAACCGTGTTCATTATTACTTCAGGAGAAAATACAACTTTTTACACAAAACATTTCATGTTTGATGGTCGATTGCAGAAGAATAATTTCTACATTTAGATTTTCAATACATTTTGGTATTGTTCACATAATCTCATCAAACGCAATATTTTTATGTATAGATCCGGTGCGTGTTCTTGTACTGGCTGCCGTGGATCCTGCGAATGTCGCGGCCGGGGTCGGCGACGACGCCGCCACCGGCGCGCGCGCCTCCCCCGCCCGATCTCGAGTTGCGCGAGCGCTCCTCCAAGTCGCTGCTCGCCAATGTGCTCGACATAGACGACGACTTCCGGCACGCGCACGCGCAGCAGCCGCCCTGCTGCCGCTACTACAGGTCCCTCGACGATCTACACGAACACTACTCGCCGTAAATAGAACGGTTACAATATTATGCCCCCGCCCGAAACGTTCCGCAGTACACCTGACCCAAATAGCTTGTAACGATTACATCCACTCATTCAAATGTCATTTTCTTTCGTATAATTAGTAATTCTATTCTCTTTCGAACGTCTATCATGGGTCATGGTCAACTTTATCTCATCTTTTACGGCATAACTCCCGTAGTCACCCTTCGATCCTCCCCCCCCCCCGCCGTAGGATAGAGTGCAGGTTACACAGATAGCTCTAGGGTCTCGTCTATTGCAGGGGTGGCGAAGAGAATGGCGCAGGTCTTGCGGCACACAGCTGCTTCGGTGTCGACTACGAGCTCTCGCTGATTCTTAAAGAGATCCGAGTCATCACAGATCAAGTATCAAATTTATTCTTACTTCTTTTAAATACCTAATATTACGGTGCATATTTAATTAAAAAAATGTTGTTGTAGATGCGCAAAGATGACGAAGACGCGGACATTTCGCGGGACTGGAAGTTTGCCGCCATGGTCGTGGACAGACTGTGCCTTATTATCTTTACCCTGTTCACAATCATCGCCACGCTCGCCGTGCTGCTGTCCGCGCCACACATCATGGTGTCGTAGCGAGCCGCCCAACTGCGACTGCGCGCGCGTAACGTTCTGTGATACCGTAATACTTGTTAAGTTGTGATGTGCGATGGGGCGCGGTCGCCAACGCCGCGACGTCCAAGCAGACGTCGCCCGCCTCCGCGACCGCGCCGCCCTATAGTTATATAAGTTACCGCTGACTGCCATCCCCGTGCGCTCAACCGACTACTGCCTACCCCACTGATGTCCTTAACTTTTTAAACAAACATGAGCGTAGATCCGAACGTAGATGAGCATGCAAATTGTTGATCTAAAGATATCCCAAACACAAGTTATACCGAGAGCCAGCAATCCTACGATGAGTGGTTCCGAGTAGACATTCGGTTCCCGGGTGAATATGAAATAGTAACAATAGGCAGTGAAGTCCCCGGCGCTTATAGAACTCCACGCTAGACTAGTCGCCGCGCCGTGTCGAACGACCGCAGCAACACTTTTTTCTGCGGCCGGTTCACCAATATGAGCACAAAAAACGTCTTCCTTCTTAACGTTGAACGACCTGTTGGATTTAAAATTTAAAACTTTGTTAAATCTTTCTTGAATTCGTAAATTTGTATGTACAGTTTAGGATTCGGTTCCGGGCAGTGAAGCGAGGGCCCGCGTTTTCTTCTCGTTCGATTCCGTGAATCGTGGTCGTAATCCTTAAGTTTATTTTCGGATGTATTTGTGTCCGTAGTTAGTATAGAGGTTTACAAACAATGTTAATTCAATTGGTACAGGTTGTGATACGCCTCGTTGTGAACGGGTCGATATTGTTATAAAATGGTCAAATATCCAGGCTAATAGCTTAATAAAACGTTCGTTAAAACTTGTAGTTAAACAAAGTATTATTTTATTAAAATCATACCCGGGTCTTTCGGAACGACTTATACAAATAAATACATTACATGGTGATATCTCGTTTGTACCGACTTCTTTCATATTGCTGAAATAATGTTAGCTCTTACGGAATTTCTCCTGTATCGAAACTTGATTGATTATATTATAATACTTTTTGATATAAGAATTTGGACATGTCTTTAGTTTTTCTTTACATTCATCGCCATGTTTTGTTGATCATCATTATTGCTGTCCTCGATGTATATTTTGACAAACGATCAATATTATTATTCTTAAATTTTCACCACTAACCAACCGCTCATATAATCCTTTCCATATACCTAAATCTATATCATGATACATTTTTACTTTAGTTCATCCAAAACCTTGAAGTGAATAATTTTATTGTTGTTGAAAACATTGTTAGCCTCTTAAGAATAAAACGCAAGCAATAGCTAGGAACTGCGTGGATATAAACTGATAAATGTACCCGCGCAACTCCTGCAAAGCGTTTTGTTCTTTCGAGGTCGTGCTATTAAAAAGTCGTAGGCGATCCTTTTGGAAGTTGCGGAGCGTCTATGATTCTTGGCCCGGTGTTTTCTGTTATCCCGATTTTTATTGTTGTTATACATTAAGTTATCAACCTATAAATCGGTTGTGTGACTTACCGGACGGTAAACTAAGCGAATGTATATCGTAAAGGATACAACTATCTACTATTGGATAGTGAAATTCGCTTTATTACCGTCTAAGTTAGGACGAATCGTTCGTCCCATAATTTGTTCAATTGTTAGGGTTAATACTCTGAATTGCACTTTGTTTAATAAATATAAACGAATGAAAATTGTTTTGTTTAATTTGGAGCCCGCCGCATGGTAACGCCGCAAGTATTTTCAATATTGAAGGTGACCTATATTCCCAGGGAGACGGTTATACGCAGTCAGCCTGGCTGAAGACAATCGATGCTATCCCGAGGGATAGCCTGCACATGCGCGCTACGATCTCGACACAATCAAAACATTGTTTAGTTAAAACGTATCCCGAGTACTGAGCAAAGCATTCCATCGTGACATTTTACACAACGATAGTATCCAGTATTAAATTCATATTGTGTTATTATTTATACATTTAATTGACAACACCTTTTATATAATGTTCATTAATTTAAGTTTATCCTTTTCCTAAAATATATCATTTTCACCCTACCCTTAAAGAAGCCAGTCACAAATCTAACTATTGTATTAATGGATTAATCCATAGCAGATGACAATATGGTATCCGGTAACAATTAGTTTTTTTTTTTTACAAATAATTTACACTTGCCCTATATAAATTAAAATTACCAAAATAAAAGCAGATTCGAAAATATTTTTTTTAATAATAATAATTAATTATATCACCATCACTGATGAATCAAAATAAATACGTCTTCTCCCCTGTCAATTTCACTTCCTCTTCCCATACTTTGCTCATTAGATAAGGCCTTCGACACTCATCAGAGGAAACGCGGAAATACTTCGCCCCTGTCTTCTGCGTGGTCGTGGCGCACCATTCCTGCGACACCTAATACTGTTGCGGACTATATCACTGAATAGCTGTTGCTCGCGACATCGTCCACTTGAAATTTAAAAATATAACCTAAGTTACTTAGCGATAATGCAGCTTTTTAATGGTGATAGAATTTTTCGAAATTGACCCAGTAGTTTTTGAGTTTTTTCTATATTACATGCAAAAATACAAATCTTTCCTCTTTATAATATGCTTGTAGATGCACTACACTATTGTTATATTAATCTTACTTATTACTAATATTAAAAATAAGAAAGTTTAGATGGATGCGTGTTTGTTAGAGTTTGTAGCCTAAACTGCTGGACTGATCTCGATGAAATTTGGCATACATGTAGAGAATAGGCTGAAATATCGCATAAGCTACCTCGCTTTCCTTTTTTTGCCGGGCGAGAGTTAGTAATTGGTAAAACTTATAGCAGACACCTTGAGATGAACCAGAGTTGGACCTAACAAAATTAATCACTTAAAACGAAGAATAAAGATATAAGAGCAATAACTATTTATAAAATATAGATATACGTTAATCGCCTATTTATGTGTAACATACCTTCTTATGTAAATATAGTAAAAAGAATTAAATCCATTAATTGCATTGCCTAAAATCCTAGAAATTCATTACTTAGCAAAATACTATATTTTTTAACTTTGAACAAAATAGTTAAATCCAGAAGGATTACAATATTCTTCAATTCAAAATTTTAAGTGCGGCCCTGCAGTTTGTCAGCGCCCGTGGAAAGGCGGGACGCGGCGAGTGCGTCAGTGCGCGCCGCTAAGCCGCCATGAGGGCCGGCTCACGCGGGCCATTGCTGGCCGCAATCCTGCTCGCCATACTGTATTCAGGTAAACCACAATATTTCAAACCTTAGCTTAGGTTCCTATCACCCAATTGGCGTTAATGTTGAAAGTACCATTACAATTCAATTTAGTTTAAACATTATTAAAACATACCTACTTCTCTTAGATATTTTAATTAAATATGTTTAAAAGAAATAAAATCGTGTTTATAAGTAAAATTTTATAGTTCATCATTTACTTTTACAAGTACCAATATTGTTACGGCCTTTGAAGTGTAATACTCGTATTGTATACGAATATCGTGGAGATTTTATCTCGCTTGCTCTTATTGATCTGTCCCGAACAGCATCTCGATGTATTGAGTTAGGTGAGAATTTTTTCATAGCAAATGGAAGATTCGAGAAAAATGTTAATTGGTTGTTAATGTTAAATGGTTAATATTTTAATTGATGAACAATAAGTGTTTTTAATTTGATAGGATGGTGTTCCGAAGACGAAGAGCGTTTGGTGAGAGATCTATTCCGTGGCTACAACAAACTCATCCGCCCAGTGCAAAATATGACACAGAAAGTGGACGTGCGCTTTGGACTAGCATTTGTACAGCTTATCAATGTTGTAAGTACATGTAAAATTGAAATAAAAGTATCTTCACTTTAATAAAACGGTTCTATAATGTGTTAAGTAATAACAAATTAAAGAATAAGAACATATGAATAGAGGTTATATACATATATGAAATGAAGTATTGCATTTTTATTATAATCGTTTCCAGAACGAGAAAAATCAAATCATGAAATCGAACGTGTGGCTGCGACTGGTGTGGATGGACTACCAGCTGATGTGGGACGAGGCAGACTACGGCGGCATTGGCGTGCTGCGTCTGCCACCGGACAAAGTCTGGAAACCGGATATTGTGTTGTTCAACAAGTAAGATATTGTTAACTATATACTGCCAATGAGCAATCTTCAGATATTCGGATCCAGGGGATAAGTTGTAATTATTTTTTTAGTAGTCACTAAAACATATGAAATTTTTCTCTGGATTAAACTTCTGAAATCTTCTGGATCTGAGGCAATCATGTCTTTATTGTATGTAACTCATGTTGTAATATTTTGTCAACAGCGCCGATGGTAACTACGAAGTGCGGTATAAATCTAACGTTCTTATTTATCCGAACGGGGAAGTGCTCTGGGTGCCACCGGCTATTTATCAGGTACTTACACTCTCAAAACAACCTTAAAACCAAATAAGTATAAATGAATACTCCTTTTTAAATCTAAACTTCCGGATAAATTTGTTTTTTTTTATCTTAAAAGCGTGCACACACCTGAAATTAAAATATCGCACAACTGTTTAGTCTCGCTTTGATTCTTATGAGCTTATATGAAGGTGCGCACACTACTTGACTTTTAGTTCATTAGGCTGTGAAACAATCGACAATCGCACAACAGTTGTGCGATAGTTTAATCAAATATGTGCGCCCGCTATAAACGTTCTTTCCCTGTCAACAATGTAGGTTAAATGGACTTGGATTTTGTTTATATTAAAAATTAACTTATCTTTTCAGAGTTCATGCACTATCGACGTGACCTACTTTCCCTTTGATCAACAAACGTGCATTATGAAGTTCGGCTCGTGGACTTTCAACGGCGACCAAGTTTCGCTAGCGCTGTACAATAACAAGAACTTTGTCGACTTATCCGACTACTGGAAGTCAGGGACGTGGGACATTATAGAAGTACCAGCGTACCTAAACATTTACGAAGGCAACCATCCTACTGAGACCGATATTACTTTTTACATCATAATACGAAGAAAGACTCTATTCTATACCGTTAACTTGATCTTGCCAACCGTACTTATATCGTTCCTATGTGTTTTAGTTTTTTACCTACCAGCTGAGGCTGGGGAAAAGGTAATAATTCGAAATTCACTAGAAATTTGTAACGATTTTTTTTCGCTTTACAAAATGTGTTTGTTACAGGTTACATTGGGTATTAGCATTTTACTGTCACTGGTCGTGTTCTTACTGCTAGTGTCGAAAATCCTGCCGCCGACGTCGCTTGTGCTGCCGCTCATAGCTAAATACTTGCTGTTCACATTCATCATGAACACTGTCAGTATCCTCGTCACAGTTATCATCATAAACTGGAACTTCCGAGGACCAAGGACGCACAGGTTTCATTTTCAATACATTCTTTAAAGTGGAACCTTAACTAACCAGTTCATTAAAACTGCAACATATTATTTTGTCAACATGCACAATATTTGTGTTTGACAGGATGCCTCTTTGGATACGAAGCGTGTTCCTACACTACTTGCCTACTGCGCTGCTCATGCGTCGCCCGCGTAAGACTCGACTCCGGTGGATGATGGAGATGCCGGGCATGGGCGCGCCGCCACACGCCGCTGCGCCGCACGACCTGCCCAAACACATTAGGTAATGCATTTTAAGTCATATTGAGGACTCTACAACGTGCCTATGATATGGAAGGTTGAGGGAAATAGCAAATTCTAACGATTTCAGTTGTTCTGTCTCGTTAATTTTGTATGTCTCTAATGGTTTAATTGGTGTAAAAGTTTTTGATCGATTTATTTTACTCATTTGGTAATCTTAAAGTTTCGTGGTTTTAGTTTCTTGCATTTATAAAATGAACTTAGGAAACTAATTCGACAGCGCAATTGGATCGAAACAAAGCAAAATGGAGGCGATGGAGTTGTCTGATCTTCATCATCCGAACTGCAAGATCAACCGCGCTGCGGGCGGCGGGGAGGTGGGCGCGCTCGGCGGGCTCGGCGCGCTCGGCGGCCTCGGCCTCGGCGAGAGGAGAGAGTCTGAGAGCTCCGACTCCTTACTGTTATCACCTGAAGCGGCCAAAGCAACTGAGGCAGTTGAATTTATAGCAGAACACCTACGGAACGAGGATCTGTATATTCAGGTAAGGTTTTTGCTATTGTTTAATTTAGCTGGGAAAACGTATTCGGTTCATAATAGATCTTTTGCAAATGAATTGACAATTAAATAAGACATGTACATATTTCAGACGCGCGAAGATTGGAAGTACGTGGCAATGGTGATCGATAGACTACAGCTCTACATTTTCTTCATAGTAACAACAGCCGGCACGATAGGTATCCTAATGGACGCTCCGCACATATTTGAATACGTCGATCAAGATCGTATCATTGAAATATATAGAGGAAAATAAACATCAATTAAAAAAATAGACCTAGTAATACTTCAAATAATAAAACATCGTATTTAGGCTTCCAAATAACTTTTACACTTAGGTATTATAAAGTCCTTTATAGCGGTTTGTGGTCAGTTGCAAGGTTGAAGAGTTTTTTAACATGTTTTGTTTTAACATTGCTTTTGTATCCTTTTTTTATTATTTTCTAGAGTAGCCGTTTCTACTTGATAATACGTGAGGTCAATGCCAATTGTGGTATTAGATTATCTCCACAAATAATAGTTATTTCTGTAACGTGGACTTGATGTCTTGATTTTAAATAATAAATTAATATTTAAATGGCGAAGTTAAAAGAATGTTTACTTGAACAATGTCTAAGATTCCCATTTTGTTGATCCAATAGTGTTTTATTTTGAACATTTTTACCGAAATCACAATTTAAGTAATTAGGTTAACCATTGAGTATTATCTTAGTTTGTATGTTACACGTATTGTAGTACTTAATAATTAACATAAATAATAGAAAATAAAATGGCTGTGTTCGGAGTTTACAAAAGCAGATTAGTTAATTGTTTAATGTAAGTCGATTAAGCACTTTAAATACATAAAACGGCTTAGTAGGTGAAGTGTAAATACAAATACTTTATTGGCTAATAATCTGTTTGTTAAATTTATTTATAGGTAATTTATTACGAAAAATATACACTCGTTTCTTGTCATTTTCAGTATTCAGAAAGATTAATTTTTTAATTTATGTAAAATTATTTTTAAAATATTTGGTTCATATCATATATCGTTCATAGTATACGAAGTCATCTAATTTAAATAGCAGATAGCAAATATATAGCATTGGTTTTTTTACTTGTTTTGTAATCTGTACATTAAATCCATGATTTCCTAGTTTTAACAAAGCCGAAGTTTTTAATTTTTTTCTGGGTTTAGAAGTCAGAAAAAACTTCCAACAATATCTTCCGAAAAGAAATAAATTGTGTTATAAAACATGTATGGTAGTTTCTACTTGAAACTTGATGTAATTAATAAATAAAATATGTATAAACGTCTTATTATTTAAAAACACAAACGAGAATAGTAATTAAGCACGGTTCCTCTCGATGTAAACTACTTCGAAATAAACTCGAAATTTGCACGGTCTACGGGAAATAAAACCTCCATAACTGTGTTTTCAGTTTTTATTTATGTCAATCCAATTGTAATTACATTAATAATGTTTGCTAAACAATCTTATAATTAACACTTACTCATAGATCTAACATTTTTGTGAAGGTTTTTCGATAATGCAATATAACAAAGATATCGAACATAATAGTGACAAATTACTGGCATAAGGTTATAATGCTGGTTTATTATTACATTAATAAAAATGCATTTACAAAACCTATCGAAGCTACTGTAATCTCTTTTTTTTTTGCAATATTTCTATAAATAAATTCTTAATAGCAAAATCAATATTTAACTTAAAGAAAATTCAGAGACCTAACGATAACATCTGCACAAATTTTCACTTCTTGCTATTATTTTGCTTTAAATATGTTAGACTAAATCATTATCATAATAAATCAAATAAGTGGTAAGTAAACAATTTTATTATAGAAATGTCGATTTAATTTAAATAATAATTTTCTAACCCAAAAATTAAACCAAACTTTCAAGTACATACATTAAAACTTAATCCTTACTTTAAAGTGACTTATGAAACTAACAATAATATTTTTGGTGACCTCTATGGTCCGTCTCTTAAAATACTGCAGAAGAGACGTTTTTATTATTTTCACTAATTTTATAATAGTTTCAAATTGAATATATGCAATATATGCAAAATTAGTCATCGCCACCATCATACGACGGAGAGTTAGGAGAATATGTAGGTGAAGTTGGGGAGTAGGTGGTGGTTCCCCCGCCCGAGGCCGGGGAGTGCACGCGGGAGGTCGGCGAGTAGTTCGGAGACGTCGGAGTGTATGTCGTCGATGTTGGTGAATACTTGGTAGAAGAAGGCGAATAGCCCGGAGAAGATGGCGAGTAATTAGGCGAAGAAGGAGAATAATTAGGCGATGACGGGGAATAAGGTGTACTCGACGGGTGCTGAGGAGAAGAATGCGAATACGCCGGGCTGGTTGGTGAATAATGATGACTCGTTGGAGAATACTGTGGGCTTGTTGGTGAATATGTGGGGCTTCCTCCGGCGAGGGACGGTGAAGTCGGCGAATAATTCTGAGATGTCGGCGAATATTGTGGCGACGACGGTGAGTATTTTGGAGAAGATGGTGAATAAGCTGGAGATGTCGGAGAATATGACGGACTTGATGGAGAATACGCAGGACAGGTTGGTGTATAATTTGGTGATGATGGCGAATAACTCGGTGAAGTCGGACTGTAAACTGGACTGGTAGGCGAATAGCTTGGAGAAGATGGTGAATATCCCGGAGATGTCGGCGAATACCCTGGGCTTGTCGGTGAGTATGATGGACTTGTTGGTGAATACGAAGGACTCGTTGGCGAGTAACTAGGCGAAGTAGGGGAGTAGCTGGGCGAAGTAGGCGAATATGCCGGACTGGTAGGAGAATAACTCGGCGAAGTAGGAGAATAGCTTGGCGACGTCGGCGAATACGAAGGCGATGTTGGTGAGTAACCTGGAGATGTTGGTGAATAACTTGGAGAAGTCGGAGAATAAATTGGTGACGTCGGCGAGTAGTGTGGCGAGGTTGGGGAATATGAAGGACTGGTAGGTGAGTAATGCGGAGATGTAGGGTTAGATTGTATGGGAGAAGCTCCTGAGTAAACCGGACTAGTCGGAGAATAAGACGGCGAAGCTCCCGCGGGGGAGGCATAGGGTGACAACGGAGGTCCAGGTGATCCTGGTGAACCTGGCTGCGAAGACCAGGCACTATAAGCTGGTGAGAGACCAGAAGCATCCGATGCGCCTGAAGGCGAGAATGACGGCCCACCAGGGGTCATACTACTGCCAACTGTAAAAGAGTAAACCCTCATTAGATTTTGTGTCATTTTTAGAACAAATTACAACTCTCAGTAAATAAAAACTGCATTTACCTTGACCTGGTGACCATACACTACTACCATAACCTGGTGTGTTCTGAGTAGACCATGGTGTCATTAAAGGTGTCATAGACGGTGTTCCAACTCCAAAGTACATTCCTGCACCAACACCCATGCCTACTCCAAGGCCTCCCATTTCCATTCCATGTTTACACTTCTCTGCATCAAGTAGCAGATCAAAACATCCTAAAAAAAATTGCTAAATTAGTGAAATTAACTTAAACGTTAATTATATCATGGAAACACACCCAAACGAGGATGCCAATAACATTTATTATAATGTTCAAAGTCTCACCTGTCCCCATTCTCGGCAACTGTCCCATGATTATATTTTCTGACACACCCCTCATTGGGTCCACTTCAGCATGACTGGCTGCGTCTAGTAAAACGTCTACTGTTTCTTCGAATGAACATCTCATTAAGGCTCCAGTGTCTTGTCTGTTAATACCGTGACGGGTGATAGCCATGAGATGACCCTTTGCTGTCATCACGTCACAAAGCAAAGCAAGATGGCGATAGTTTACGTATAGGCCGTAGAACTGCAACACGGCATTCATTTCCTTTTCTACTGACTTCCGAACAGCCTCAATACCAAGCACTTGGAATATTTCACAAATGTCGTTAGAGAATGTT
>LD688948.1:2900277-2917992 GCA_003118335.3 Papilio memnon
GGCGGGATTCGAACCCAAGACCTGTAGATTACAAGTCAAGTGCTTAAACCACTGAGCCACTGACGCTCTTAAGGTAGTTTATTTTACCGGAATAAATATAGTATTCACTTCTAGCACTCATACCTCATACCACCAACATGAGGTGAAGCCTCAGATCAGTTCTGTTTTTAGGTTTTACAGAAATTAATTGATATTTATACCTGTTATGAGTTTAAGTATTTCCCACGCTCTCTCTGCTGTTATTATTATTTTCTTTTCTTGTGTATCTTCATTTGTGCGTTTCCATTCAGCAGTTAGATCTAAGCCTTGACGTCTGATAGATGGTTGATAGTGACCACAACCACCATGTGACCCTCTTTCACCTTCTTCCCCCTCTTTGTCAGTATCCATATCCTTACCACCATCGCAAAGCATTTTATCTTTGCAATGTTCATAAACATATGTCAATCTTTTACGTGGTTGTCCTTTTGATTTCATAATACATTCTTTTATTTTTGGATTTGTCTTAAAAATTAAATAGTATCGTTACAACGTAAGAATAATTTTACAAAATAATATGCAAAAGATAAAACAACCCTTATTTTACCGGACTAATAAGCAGCTTAGAGCAGTAAAAGCAAACACATCTCAAGATTTTTATGGTCTTTGTCATGAAGCCAATGTGAAATACTGGTTTAGCTAAATCGATGTGGCCGAAGTGGCCAGGACATTCGGTCATATTTCCTGCGCAAGTTTGGCACCTGGCGTTTCTGTCAATCACCCCTTGTCGTGGGTCCATAAGACCGCCAAGCTTCGGCTTTCCGCCCTCCATGGTTTCAGGAAAGCGAATGCCCCCTTCAGTGACGGATATTCGACGCTAAAATTCAATTAAGTAATAGTTTTATACCTAATTAGAATTAAATAATTTTCACTCGAGCAGTTATATCATCTGTTTTAACATTATATACTACAATACAAATCTTTCCTCTTTACAACATTAATATAGAATAACTAGCTTTCGCCCGCGATTCCGTCCGCGTGGAATTTAAAATCAAGAAAAATGAGTAGCCTATGTGTTATTCCAGAATGTCCTCTACGTCTATGCCAAATTTCATCGAGACCCGTTTAGCCGGTCAGGCTACAAACTCTATCAAACATCCATCCATCTAAACTTTTACATTTATAATATTATATTAGTAAGATAGGAGCTGCAAAACGTGCGTTTTTGCTCAAAGTGGACAATAGATATACTAATCCGTATCTTGTCACCCTAGTACCGCAAATGTTCATCGCGGCCGTCAGCACAAAGATAACTACAATCAGTAATCAGTAGGTACAAAATATCACGACATGTAATCAGCCAGTCCTGCATACTTATGATAGAGGTCATTGGCTTCGCAGCAATGTGCTAGGAGCGAGGAGCGATATGGCTCACAGGAAAATCGTCACCCAAAACTGGTTCAACATAATCCAAATGAGACAAGATATTTTGTTTATTCGAAGATTAAAATTTAATTATACATAACACGATTTTTCTTTACCCTAGAGATGGTTTTCTTGTACTTATTTTCCAAATTAACTATTGTTTTTAAATTCAGTAAAGCCATTTAGTTATTTTATTAAAAAAATATGCTGGCACGAAGGGCATCATTGGCCTACATCCTGTTACCATAGATATACCTATCTATGGCTATAACCTTTTTGTTCTCGTTTCCTTCCAGATTTACGATAGCGACGTCTCTTTCGAGAAAAGTGAACTAGGCAGAGTAGGGTAGCCACTAGCTAGTACGTCGCCAGTGTTGACCAGTGGATGTCGTCGACTTTGTCTTTGGATTGTAATACGCTGACTATAATTTATAAGAAAAATAAGGAAAAACCCGCAAATTATTGCAAACATAGGTTTTTTCAATTGATAATTAAAATGTTGTACTTTAATTCGAAAATTTCAATCAATACAAATATTTGAAGAAGACTTACAATTTCATCTGGTGATAATATCCCAAACTGCACACTTTTAACTTGGCGCAAAAGCGCTTTTGAATCATTCAGAGTGGCCATTTTGATTAAGCTGACTAGGGATGTGCGTCTGTGATTTGATCAGTTGATCGATACAGTAATCCACGCGATTTTTATATCGGGTTTCGATTTGTCGGTAGATAGACTAGATCTCCATATATACATGATGGATCGGAAGGAAAATACCAATTTTTCAATTTGTATAAAATTGATTAAACTTGCACTCGTAATATTCATTATTACCACCAATACACACGGTATAGTATGCAGTCACTTTTCATTTTATTTCATAAAGGAGACTGCGCGCGATTCCAAAGTCTTTTAAAAGGCGTAGAATAACACAAAAAATTCCGTCATATTTAACAATACTTAATAATAATACAATAAAAATATATAAAACGTATTAAAACCATTGAATAGACCAATTGCGACAAAGCATTTTATCGAACACGAACATCGCTAACTTTTAAAACAAAAGCAATATTTTTATGTCGACAGACACGGGGGCGCTAGTGAGCTATTGTAAATTCGATTAATTTATGCCCACCGGGTCAGATAAGTTTGTCTGTCTATACGATATTGCAGTGCGATTGCACCAGTGTGGGCACAAACTGCTTGTTCTGGTCGACTGCATAAAATTAAAGCAAACAGTAACTAATTGTGCGGACAATTCTTTAATGTTGGGAGAGCACTGCGCAGCGCGATGACCTTGAGCATCATAACAATGTGATAATATACCTGACTACTCTTTTATTTCGCGGAAAAACGCCTACGAGTCAATTGTAACAATTTATTTGGTAAGACATGAATGTTCACTAAAGCCTTATCATACCATGACACCAAAGCACCGCCGCTTTTTGACCGATTTCGCAAAAGGAGGTACTCAATTCGTCTGTGTTTTTAATAAAACAACTAATTATTGATAAAGCTCATTTTAATATTATAAAACATAATATGAAGTAACATTTCATAAAACTATTTATAAATTTCGTCTTTATTTTTATAGAATAATAATTTATGTAAAATAAATTATACACTTTCTAAACAAATTGCTAAAATAATGTCGTAAAATACTGATGCAGGTTGCCATGGAACATTTTCAGGTAAAACATAGGTATACATTACATACGATGGACTAGACTAGATATTGTAGACTTGAAAGTTTAGGATGGAATAACTAATAACTAGACAGATTGAAGTAAATCCCTCTACAATACCTGTATCAAAAATAATACAATAAATCGATAAAATTAAATAGCAATTGATTGTTTAATTAATAATTCTTACATAAAAAGTTCCATAATATTTAAAGAAAATGTCCTGATTTAAACTAAACATTAAAGTATATTTACTTTTGGTTTTTACAAATATTAATCAAACATCTGCAACATGCCTATTGGCCAAATTTGAGAAAATTACATAATTACTAAGCAGTACTATACTCACTACATCGAGTATTTTATCTAATAAAAATAACATAATTCTACTAATATCTATTAAACTCAATACAAAAAGCTACAAAAATGCACGTCACTAGCTAATAACAATCCTACCAAATGGGTATGTTAGTAATTTCGAGATATATGGCAATATTCATTTAAAAAATAACATGAAAACCTTTGGAGATCTAGACAAAGTGACTTTCGATTAACGATATCGCAGTAAAATCAACAAAATGTGTCATAATGTCAACATGAAACAAGCTCGTGGCTGATGAATGCGTTTGTTCTATACATTTTTACTTTTAGCGGTAGGGATAATTGAATGTTACTTTGTCTAAGGGCAGTTTAATGAACGTTTATATGACGTTTTCGGAGTCTATCTCTCCTTGCTCGACCGTCATGTACATGCCCTCCTCCTCGTAGGTAGAGTCATGCTTCGCCAATATACGGAGTAAGGGGCGGAGTTTCATCCACCACTGCTGCTTTGGTATTCTCTGTCTGAATGTCAAATATTTATTACTAAGGGATAACTGTCTTATTTCTAATTTGTTACCATTTAAGAAACATATAGAAAGGACATAGGGAACATTCAACAGGTCACTTCTTTGTACGGTAATATCTTAATATCAAATTTGTCACTCCGAGATGCTTCTCAGTATTTAAATTATTTGTTTGTTAATATTTTAACTATCGGACACCAGGTAGCGCTAGTGAGATTATGTGAAACATATTTCAAGTGAAGTCAACTATGCTTACTCTATATAATTTTTAAATCTCTTTGCTTGTTACTAGCTTATGCCAGCAACTTCGCGCGGAATTAAAAATACTTAGGGCCTGTCCCACAATTCTTGTAAATTATCAGATAACAATCCAATGTATAAAATATGTGATGGAAGTATCGGATTTCGGTATCTATCTGACAGTGGCGTCACTTTTAGGCTATCTGAGCCTCTAGCAGCCAGTGGTGGGACAGGCCCTTTGTATGCAACTTGTATGTTCTTCCAGATTATGTTCTACATCTGTGCCAAACGTTATATTTCAGCCGTTTTGGATACATAGTAAGAAATATCCATCCATACATCCAAACATTCGTATTTACAATATTAGTATGATAAATGCGAATGTTTGGATGAATGTTAGAAGATACAAAATGTAGATATAATTTGGTATGGAAGACTGGAAGTATTATACATATTTTTTTATTCTTCGCTAACGTAATCAGGGCCAAAAACTAGTTAGTTTATAAAGAGATACAGCTCGACTGATATACACTCGAGAACAATCTTCATACTGAAATATTAGTCAATATTTTTACCCTACAGTATGTTAAAAAGGAATTGATATGCAAAAATACCCGTGAGAATCAGTACTCTCCTATCAGTCGGTCAAGAGCATATTGTGTTATATATATATATATATAATTATATATATATAATTATATATATATGTTATAAGTAGAGTATACTTACGAGAAGTTAGTTTGTCCTTTCAGATCTTCAAGGGGTGTGAATTTATACTGTCGTTTAACAACTCCGAGCAGACAAGCGGAGTCAGGTGTGTTAGCGGGGCCTTTCTGGATATTCTCCACGAGCCAGTGCAGGCACTTGGCGGCCATCTTTGTGCCCATGTTGCGGTCAAACGGCGTGGGGGAGCCGCCTTGTTGCATGTGACCTGCGATAGAAATTGTTAAACATTAATATAGACTATTGTAATTAATATATGCATATTTTGTGTCTTTTTGTCAAAGAGAATGAAAAGGATGGCAATATAAAGCCCGCTGTAGACGGTCAGTCTTGACTGTATTAACTGAAGAATCAAGCTGTTCATATAAAACCGAGTTTTTTCAGCACCATACCAAGTTTATATGATACCAAGTCATCGAGCAAATACAGCGTTGGATATATGAGGCATAGGTTAATTTACACTGATATCCACTGAGTGATTACTGATTCCAATTGTATACATACTGGATTAGTTCGCTGGACTGGAATAATGTAAACTGGGCATACAAAAATCACTGCAGTAGAGTTCTACGGTTGTGAGGTGACTGATGATGAATAATGAATTCAAAAACTATTCATTTAGTTTTTATTTTATAAAATTATTAATTGCAGACCGCATATTTTGGCAAAATTAATTGATCCATCTCTGCTAGAGCAGTATTTTCATAATAATCTTAACCATAGACCTAATCATTCTAATATTATAAATGCGAAAGTTTAGATGGATGGATGGATGGATGTTTGTTAGTATTTGTAGCTTAAACGGCTGAACGAATTTCAATGAAATTTGGTATAGATGTAGAGGATAGTCTGGAAGAACACATAGGCTACTCACATTTGTTTTTTTTTAATTCCACGGGGATGGAGTCGCGGGCGAAAGCTAGTTTAAAAAATATTATTTTTTACTTTGAATAACAATAAAAATACTAACCGAGCACATTCATCCTGGCAGTAAATAGTCCCTTGCCCTCTTCGGAGTAGAGTCTGTATATGAACTCTGTGTTGTAGTTGTCGTTGGCCTTCTCGTTGCGCAGTATGAGGCCGCGCTGGATGCCGCCGGTCATCTTGGAGGCCATGTGGTACACGTCCTGCTGCAGATCCTTGATGGAGAACTTCTCCTCGTAGATGTACGCTGCGTCCGCGCCGCCTGCCAAACCTTAAAAAAAAGACCATGAATATTTTTTCTTTAGGAAAATATAAGTTTTTTCGAATACATTTTGTTCATATATGTTCACGGCAATCAACGAATAACGAGAGACCACATGATCGGAGATCCGACCCTTAACCATTAAGTTATTGGGGCTTCGTTTACGAAGATTTACTTATAATTAAGTCGACGAACATGTATAGAAGGTGGAATATTTTCTAACGTTTTATGATTTTTTTTTTAAATAGAATAACTTTATTAATTTCCCCATTGGGCAAGGGACTGGTGTCCAAACTAGGGTGACCCCTGTGTGATGGATCACCAGGCCCCCGCCCCACAGACCAATGATAATACATATAAAACAAAACAAAAAAGAAAAAACAAAAACAAAACAAACATTATCATCTGCTAAGACAAAACAATTATTTTTAGAATTAAGATAATTTTTAGATTTATATTTAAATGATTATTATACTGTTACGAGCGTGGGGGATAGAGTAAAACACCTTGGAAGTTCTTGTATTAATTTATTCGCGATTTATAGTAACAGGGATTCACGGCACTCACAAATCGCCCTTGACGATTAACGACACACAAAACACAGAGTCACTAACACTGAGTACTTTACTGGCACTTCAACTACACTGTAACACTTGCACTATCACTCCGCGGTCACTTAATCTTCTTCGCAATTCGCTCAGGACTTCTTCTTCACAGTTCACTTCCCGCCGTAAGACTGCCCCGAGTCACGACTGACTCCCCTTATATACCCCGCATTTCGTTCTTCTTTTCGTTATTCATTTGTAATTTTATTCCAAAACTTTCGCGATAGTCCGAACTTCGTAATGGAACATTTTCGAATATTCAAATTCAATTTTCGCGAACGTCATTTTCGCTACTCGCGTTAGATGACATCGCGACAATACATACGACACTTAAATATCTTATACAAATCGAAATATGTAAATATATACCAGCCAAAGTCGCTAAGTATCCGCAAAAACCTCCCATAGTCTCGATAACGAAGACACGGCGTTTGGTTCCCTGAAATTATAAATATACAGAAAAAATTACATTCAATATAATGGGAAAGAAAGGATTATTCGTTAACTAGCTTTAACCCGCGAATTCGTCAGCGCGTATTATGATTTAAACGTAGTAACCTATAAGGTATTTCAGACTATAATTTACATCAGTACCTTTCAACGAGATCCGTTAAAACGTTTACTAGTAACAAACATCCATCCATCCATCGACACTTTCGCATTTATATTATTAACTAGCTTTAGCCCGCGACTTCGTAAAACAAAATTAAGTAGCCTATGTGTTCTTCCATCTGCTCTACATCTATGCCAATTTTCATCGAGATCCATTCAGCAATTTAGGCTACAAACTATCATCCATCCATCTAAACTTTCGCAATTATAATATTAGTAAGGTTAGTATGAAAGTATGATATAACCTGAGCAGATTGTCGGATGCGATCACAAATCTCTGTGATTTCATTAAGAGCCGTGTCGGCGCCGAGCGAGAAGTCTGTACCGGGCACGTTGTTGCTGATGGTGGAGGGGATCACCACCAGCGGGATACAGAACTCCGGGAACTGCACCCGGGACTCGTATAACTCCACACCAGCTTGATACGCCTGAAAATACACGTTGATACTTTTTAACTTATCTACCTATATTTATACTAACATAATAAAGCATAACACTACTTAGTAACGCAGGATGTCAGTAATCACAGTATATTTTTGAATAATTCTGATTTTTATTAAAAAGCCTTAGGCTATATATTATCACGCTTTTAAACTTAGGGAGTAAATAATTTGGAAAAACCGTCATGCGGGAAAGGGACAAGAACTACAAGCTGACAACATCAAGGAAGCAAGGTTGCCATGGTAACAGTAATTGTTATCCCATGTCAAGGCCTTCGTTGTCATTATTTATTTTTAATTTTGACATTTGCAATTGAAAATTTCACAAATGTAAATAATAATATAATTTCAAGCGGGCGAAGCCGAACGGGAACCGCTCGTTTTATACCAATTTGACTGTAATCATACCTCAAAACCACCGATGATAAGAAGTCCTTGTATATTGAACTGTTTGATACGTGCAGCGATCTCCCCCTTTTTGTCCCCGGGGAGAGTGCGCTTGGTGCCCAAGAAGGCCCCTCCCTGAGCCACCCAACCGGTTACATCTGACCTATATGTGAAATAAAAAAGTATTTTTATTAAACAAAAAAGTTTATTTAAAAAGTGTTGGCGAACTACGTTTATTTCACTAATTTATTAGATTTTATATTAATTGTAGAAATTACACAAATTAAAAATGGTAGGAATATGCTAAAAGTTGCAGTTACTACCATTCTATTATTTATTAAATTGGCTTTTATCCCCGACTACGTACATGTGGAATTAAAAAAAAAATTATGTGCTTATGTGTTTTTCCAGAATAATTTAACTATTATATACCAAATTTCATTTAAGTATTATATTATACATCTAATGAGCCGTTTCGGAGATACCTTCTAACAAACATCCATCCATCTAAACTTTCGCATTTATAATATAGTGAGATAAGATCAAAATAGAAATTAATTACCAATCCATCTTCACGATGTTTCCACTGATGAATCCTTCAATCCCGTCGTGTATGCCGAGCACGGTGTCACCGCGGTATATGCAGTTTCTTACGAAGGAGCGCACGGCCGCGTTCATGCCGCACGCCGGCGCGCCCACGTGCATCACAGCGAGCGTGTAGCCTTCCTAACAATACACGGACAAATTACTTACAAATAAACATAACACGTAAAATATACCTCATGCGAGACAAGCTATATCTTGTGCCAATTATTATATTTTCTTAAGTAACGTAATCGATGCAATTAATCGATTAAAACTAAACCGATTCTTGGTCACAACACTAAAATCATTATTGTCAAAATTGATTACTTAAGATACTTGTTTGTTTTGTTTTTGTTTTTGATTGAATCGTTACTTTTTTTAAATGTTTAATGAAATAATAAGTGAAATGACTTTCTACTTACGGATGGTTTACCAGATTCATCAAACGCTTCCTTAGGGGGCTTCAAACGGGTCAACATCTTGTAGGTTTCTAAGTTGCGTGCAAAACTGCGCCCGCGCAATTGCACCGCTAAATCCCAATTCTTATCTGCCATTGCCTACAAAAACCGTAACGTATCTTATACCGTATAAAGTTTAAGAAGTATCAAAAAATGCATAAAACTGTAAGGACTGAGCAGACCTGAGAAACGGCTTTCGTTCGACGTACACACTCCATAAGTGGTAGACGTACAGCTTGGTTTCCATCCAAAGTAACAACACAAGACTCTGTTTCAGGAGTTGCTTCCATTAAAGCCATTACAGCTTCGGCACCCATACGACAGCCCTGTTATAAGAATTTTAAATAGATTATCAAGTACATTGAAACAAATGTGAGATACATTACAATCATTTGCGAAATAGGTAAATGAACTAGATTAATAAGATTAATTCCAATACTAACCAAAATTCTGTCAAACGCAGAAGGTGAACCACCACGCTGCACGTGACCGAGCACAGTTATACGCGTGTCTTGTTGAAGATTGTCCACGACGACTTTCTTCACAAGCTCGGCGGTGATAGGTTTTCCTTCACGATCAATTGCACCTTCCGCAACGATGATAATATTAAGACGCTGGCCCGATTTTCTTTCCTAAATTAAGTCGTAATGATATCATATATTATCTATACTAATATAATATTTAATAAAATCATTAAATCACAAACACCATTAGTGAAATAAATAGAAAAGAATCGGTTAACTTAGTAGCTTCAATATGTAACATGCATATACATGCTGTTTATGTGGAGTGCTACTGGACTCGCAAGTCAAATATGTGTCACAAAGTACATAATACTTTAATACGGACTATCATTCTCACTATATCAAACCCAGTAAAAATAAGCGATATTAAGGAAATACATCACCGAAGAAGCATTGACTGCTAACACACAATATAAGCTAGAAGATTAAATCATAAGCTACAGCATAAACCCAAGATTTTAGGAATATAAAGCAAAACAATTACTTTAAAATGGTGTACAAAGAAAAGAGAAAAGTTATTCCAACAATCTTGCCAATTATTTGCCATATAAATACTATTGTGTGTTACAAGTTACACAGTGCCACTCAATTAAAACTGCATACCTGCTGTAATCTTTTGCAAAGTTTCTCAACCCAATTATTGGGAACAGGGTCCTCAGGGATAAATACTTGGTCTGCCTCACAAGCCAGGGCGGCCACTAATGCCAGATAACTGCAACAAGCAGCATCCGAACATAATGGTCCATGCATATGAAACCCAATTAGGATGTGAACATGAAGTAGAGGTGATGATTTTACAGCTCATTGACTTCCATACTCAACTACTGATAAATGCGACAAACATTATAGATGCCATAAATTTAGAACAGTGAAATGAAACATTGAAAAGTGATCCTGCTCCCATAAAGACTAAAAAAAATTGTTCTTGCCTCAGCTATCTTTGTACACAACTTTTTTTCCCAATTGAGGGGCGCTGGGTCTTCGCAAATAAAACTATAAGTAGCATCCGTACAAAGTGCTGTGTAAACTGCAAGAAAACTAAAGGATTCGTAAGTCAAGGAAAGGAACCAGTAGCTGTGTTGGTAAAAAAAGGAAAAAAACAAGGGTTCAATGTTTACTAGCATCGCTTGCCTGTTCTAATTTATCACAAAGTTTATCTCTCCAGTCAACTGAAGGTGGCGCCTCAGGTATAAACACAAAATCTGCTTCTGATGCCAAGGCTGTGACTATAGCCAGATATCTATTTCAATATATTATCATTATTTACACATTTAATAAATAAAGTTTATAATTTTAATGATATTTGAATACTAATCTTACCCGCAATGTCTTCCCATTACTTCCATAATAAATGTTCTTTGATGGGAATATGCAGTGCTTACTATTGCATCAATAGCTTCAATAATACGATGCAATGCAGAATCAGTTCCTATTGTCATATCTGTACCACAGAAATCATTATCAATAGAACCTACCTAGAAAAAGTTATAAATATACTTTTCTAATAAAAATTAAATTAGAATAGAATGGCCATTCAAGATATGGTAAAACTCACCATGCCAGCAATGTGTAAATACTTGTATTTCTCTCTTTGGTCTTTAGTGATTTTATTATTTGCCAGTAGTTCATCCAGCAAACTAGACCACTCCTGACGGAAAAGATTTGCTCCAGTGAGGGAACCATCACCTCCAATGACAACCAAATTGGTTATACCTCTTGTCACTAAATTAAAAGCCGCTTTCAGACGACCTTCTCTTTTGCTGTAATAAAGGTAAAACGATAAATCTAAAAATATTTATAATACTATTAATTCAAATATTGGATTGTGATCCTGAGAAATTCAAATAACAAAAAATTCTAGGGTTTTACAAATACTCTAAATAATACTTGTTATCACATTCCAAAGATAATACATGTGATGCTGTTTAATAAAAGAAAATGTAGATATCATACCTAACATAGAGAATATTGCATCATTTGTATATATAGTTGTAATGAAATATATGCCTTTTATTAAAACAAAGAGAGTACTATAAACTCAAGATATGGTACAATGTATCATTTATAAATAGAAAACAAAACAAAGACTCACATGAAGTCCATGCACCGAGCAGATCCAATTATAGTGCCACCTTTGTGAATTATAGAGCTAACCGATGACCAGTTGGCTTCTTCTATGTTATCACCACCATCTACCATCCCTTGATAACCCTCGCGAATAAAGTAAACTTTACAACCTAAATAAATACCCATTCGTACCACCGACCGTACTGCGGCATTCATACCCTGAGAGTCGCCACCACTGGTAAAAACAGCGAGGCCCTTGCCCTTATGGGCACCTCTCTCGATAAATTTTTGTGTTGATGCTATATCCATTTTTAGATCTTTTTACAATGTATTACCTGGAAAAACAACGTTAATTGAAGTTTGTGATCAATAATGATCTAAAAATCAGAAAATCATAACACTCCACGGTTATAAAATATTTTTAAATATTTTTAATACTGTTTTAAATAATCCAGGAATAACATACGCACCGCAAAAAATTTAAAACCGTTTATAGAATATTGTACGTGAGAAGGTGAACTTATCAAGGTGACCTTTACTTGACATGAGAGGGAGAGGGTAAATAGGTTTAGTGATGGAACTTTTGTAAAAATCGATTTCCAATCGAATTGACGTACGAGTCTCAAGCAATGATTGGTCTATGGTCTAAACCTCAAGAGGCCTTTGCTATATATTTTAATCTGTACCTAAAGGAGTGACAAATCTTGACAGAATTGGAAATAGGTAATCTGTGACCAAATAATTGTTAGTGGTTTATGGTTGATTTTAATTTGATAGAAAATAGTGGAACGAGTAGGATATACTTTACAGATTTCTTTATTGTTATGTTTATTTCTTCTAAGCATTTACTTCCAAATGTAATACATATTTCTTTTCCAAGCTAGCCACATAAGAAATATAGATATGTCGGCGGAATCTGATATGGAATATTCGGACAACGATGGCGACGACTACGATTACTACGGAGGACAAGACGACTGTGACATGGAAACAGTGGATCGTAGCAAAGCCGACCCGGAATATTTTGTGTTCTCTTGCTTAAAAGTAGAAGAAGTAGAAAAGTTGCTAAATGAGTCTATTGAATTACTTAGCAATAGCCTTCATATAACACCTTCACTTGCTAAGGTATTTTTTTAATCATAAAAAAACCCATTAGAATTTTATCCCTGTGCAAACAAGGTAACATTGATGCTTTTTATTATTCCAGGTCATATTGCATGCATATGAATGGAATGCTCAAGGCATTATTAATAAATATAAAGAGAATGCAAATGAAGTGTTGATGTACAGTCATGTGAAGCCAAAAGTTCCTTCAGCTCAGGTCCACTCAACTATTAAACTGTGTGCCATATGTGCTACTTCACCACCTATACATAAGTACAGTGCATTGGCTTGTGGACATTATTTTTGTAATGAATGTTGGACAATGCACTTTGAAGTACAAATAATGCAAGGTATAATGTATTTTTAAACATGTTTATTGTTGTTTATAAAAAAGTTTCATGTGATAATATGACCAATCTGATGAATATGTCTATTTACATCTCCTTTGTGATGCTTTAAGTGATGTAGGTTTTAGAAAGTTTTAGTGTCAATTAAAACATATCATTATTATTTTCAGGTGTTTCAAATACTATACAATGTATGGCACAAGATTGTGAAGTGTTGGCTCCCGAGGACTTTGTTCTATCTCATGTAACGAACCCAGCCCTGCGAGAGCGTTATCAGCAATTCATGTTTAAAGACCATGTGAAGTCACATCCAGAACTGAGATTTTGTCCTGGGCCAAATTGTCAGGTATACAATTTATTAAAACTTATGGTCACACTAAAAATGCAATCATTTGACATAAAATAATTTAAAAAGAAAATTGTTGTATTATATAAATATTCAACCATCCATTTCATGAGACATTCAAATTCATGGGATGGCTCAATATAGCTATTGCGTTACTTTAAAAACGTAAAACATATTTTAAAAACATCACATTATATTAATTCCTGTGTCCTAGTAAATGTAAACATTTGCAGTGGATTTATCATGCTGTTGCGAGAGAGGGTGCTCGTCGTGTTGAGTGCTTAGGCTGTGAGTTGCTGACATGCTTCACATGTGGCGCTCCGCATCATGCACCCACTGACTGTGCAACCATACGCAAGTGGCTGACCAAATGTGCTGATGACTCGGAGACTGCTAATTATATAAGTGCTCATACAAAGGTTTGTTATAAAACATTAAATATTAATTAAATCATTCACATTTCTGAGACTCTCAAAAGGCAAGGAATCGTAAACCTATGCTTATGTTAAGTATTAATCAATCTTCAAAAGTAAATATTATTTGCATTGAGGTTGCATCAAAATAATTTGCCATGTTTATGTATGTCATGTACATATTGTTATTCAGATTTGGTTGTTATTCAAAGTATTAAGACAACATACAAATAATCCATGAATATTTCATAATAATTGCCTTTTATTTTTTATTAACACTTTACAGGACTGTCCTAAATGTCAAATTTGTATCGAGAAGAATGGAGGATGTAATCATATGCAGTGTGGAGCGTGCAGATATGATTTCTGTTGGGTATGTTTAGGAGATTGGAGGTCTCATGGCTCTGAATACTATGAATGCAGTCGCTATAAGGAAGATCCTAATTTAGTTAATGATAATCAGCTAGCTCAGGTAAGTCACATTCCTTTTAGAAATAACAGTAGAATTGTAAAAATGTGTTAAACAGCATAGTAATAAATTCTAATAAGCGTATATTAAAAAAAATCTTATTTCTATCTTTGATCTTTTTTAATCCTATGTTTTAGGGATGCTGTATCTGTAGGTAATCTGCACATTGTTAATTACAATACCCATAAATATTAATGGCATAAATAATGCTTTATTAAAAAAAAAGGTTTAACGAAGTTAAAGACAAAGATCTTTTGTAATGCCATCATGTTAACTTTAGTCTTCTTTAATTCATTATAATGAAGCTGTAATAATATATTTGCGTTCTTTGTATTCTTAGAACTTCATTGGTGATGCATTTTTCTTTGTCTATTGTTATATTGGGACTATTTAATACTTTAATCAATTTTAGGCTAGAGAAGCACTTAAGAAATATCTTCATTATTATGAAAGATGGGAGAATCATGCTAGATCATTAAAACTAGAAGAACAAACTTTAGCTAGTTTAAAAACCCGAATCAATCAAAAGGTAAAATAGCCGTTTTGTGTCAAAATATTCTATTTTTCTTGTATTGCAATAAAAAAAAATTGGTGTAAAATTGTGGCCTGCCAGTATTTTATTGAATATTTCGCTTGTCTTAGTATAAAATTAAATTTAAAATTATTAGGTAATGGCGGGCGAAGGTACGTGGATAGACTGGCAATATCTGTGGGACTCTGCGCGCTTGCTGAAGCGCTGTCGCTACACGCTGCAGTACACATACCCTTACGCTTATTATATGGAAGTTGGACCAAGAAAGGAACTATTTGAATACCAACAGGTGAAATTGTACTCTAATCATTGAAAAATACTTTATCATAAATTCTCTATTATCTTTAGATTAAATAATCTTTACTGTCTTTATTTAATATTATAAAGAAAAAAGATTTTTATATGTAACAATTAATTTTAAAAAATATTTAGATTTTAGAAAGCTTCATTTTCACTGAGTAAAATTGGCTATAGTTTTTGCACGTTTCCCGTCGGGCCGATCATTGTACCTACGAATAGAAATTCCCATTGGGCCCATTAACTCTATGGATTTTATCAACCTAATCGGGGAAAATCCACTGGGTCGACTGACTGGTACGCTGATTGGCCAAATGGGAAACACCCATTTTATTTCATTAACATGCTAGTTGTTAAATAATTTTGATATGATATCTAGGCTCAGTTGGAGGCTGAAATAGAGAATCTGTCATGGAAGGTCGAGAGAGCGGAGACGACTGATCGCGGGGACTTAGAAAACCAAATGGACATCGCTGAAAAACGACGGACGACATTGCTCAAAGATTTCTTAGAATTTAATACCACTAATGCCTCCAGTAGTAAAGTTTAAGAAGCATAACAAAGGCATTTTAATTTAATTTATATGTAAAGAGTATTTCAACGAGGACCTTTGTATAATAAAAGCTAAGATTTTTTTTTGCCAAAGTATATTTATTAACATGGATTTGCAATAAAATAGATAATGCTGTGTATGGATTTTTATTTGGCTTTACGAACTCTTCGTAATCTCTAATTTGTTACGTTCAAGTGGCTCAATGGCTGAAACCTAACAATTAATGATTCTTTTTAACATCCAGTAAATGCTTACTATATAGTACGAGCGACTACTAATAATTTTTTCCAAATTTTCAAAGACATAAACACCTTTATGTATTTACGTATTTTAAAATAAATATTTAAATTTTTTAAAAAGTTTAGATTTTCAAACTGTTTCTAACCATAAATTACAAAGTAAGGGAAAGTAAAAATTTAACTTAACTTCCGCTTTATACATTCTATTTAAAATAAACTAAATAATGTTAAACATAATATAGGTTATTCATGTTCAAAATAACTTTTTTAATCACAAAAAAATTAAGACTCAAGTATACATTTTTTTAAGCATAACAATCAAATACTATTTAAAATTAAAGCACTGCTTTGGCGTTCGAAGTGCCAACTCGGCCGTCAACAAACATCAGCATCAATATCAGGTTGTTGACGTTTCACCGCGTAGCAAGTGAAAGTGTCACGTCAGTTGAATTACTGTCAGTAAATTTTTTATTCTTATTTCCGATTAACTGCAAGAGGCTGCCTAGTGGTACGGAATTTAAAATATTTTGTTAAAAACTGCGTTTTATTAGTGATTTGTTGTGTATAGAAACTGTGTTCCATTGATATTTAAGGTGAAATACACGATACGGATATTGTTTTAGGTTATTACCAAGAACGATGGGTGTAAAGCCTACAATTGGAAGAAAATCTAACAAGAACCCACCGATTCTTAGCCACGAATTTGTAATTCAAAATCATGCCGATATCGTTTCGTGCGTTGTTATGGTTTTCTTAGTCGGTCTGATGGTCCAGGTAAGTGAAAATCGGGTGCCACGTAAGCTATAAAAATAATTTTTGAATGGTGCGTAAAGATTTAATTTTGTTTATTTGCAGTCGACAAGTCCAATTGCGAGTTTATTTATCAGTCTACATCATAATGTCAGTGGTACTGAGCCAACCAGGGATGTGCCAAAGGGAGAGCCCTTCTTGTATGAAGCTGGTTGGAAAGATATTTGTGCAGTATTTTTCTACTCTCAAGTATGCATAGTAATGCATGCAATCCTGCAAGAATATATCTTAGATGTAAGTAGAAGTCTTTACCAGTGTTTAGAACACAGAAAAACAGTTTACAATTAATCTGTTTAATTTTTTTTAGAAAATATCAAAGAAATACCATCTGTCTAAATCAAGACTGAGTGCACTCAATGAGTCTGGTCAATTGGTTGTGTTTCACCTGGTAACTCTGTTATGGGGTGGTGATGCTATTCTTCGTGAAGGATTTATTTTCAACATTTCATACCTTTGGGACGGTAAATATTATTTATTTTTCTTGTATTGGAATATCATATTATATAATAGATAACTGTTTAGATAAGCTCGAAATATGTATGATATTGATAACAACTATTCTTAAAATATCTAATAACCTAATTTTTAAAATTTAATCTAATTACTTATGTTAAAATTGATGATTATCTTAATTATTTTATGTTTTAAGGTTACCCCAATCATCCGATGAGCTTCCTTTTGAAGTTGTGGTGGGTAGTTCAGGCAGCATACTGGGTGCACACCATTCCCGAATTATACTTCCAGAAGGTTAAGAAGGATGAATGGGCAGGTCGCATCAGACAAGCTGCTGCTGCTTTCGCTTTTGTCGCTGTGGCATACGGATTCAAGTAAGTTTTGTTAA
>LD688948.1:2937235-2947479 GCA_003118335.3 Papilio memnon
TGTTCCTTGGTTGTTGCTTCTTTGTTGTTCGTTGTTTGTTGTTGGGTCTTATTATTAGACGGTTGTTGACTAGTGTCATCAAACATATAAAAGTGTATAGTGTTCTTTATTCAGTACAAATGTCCAATTTAAATTCTCCTTGTCTACGTCAACACGAAAACCGGTTTTCTTTATAAAAGTAAGTTAAGTATGTATGCAAATATTTCAAATATATTATAACATGCATAGAAGTACAAAAAATAACCCTGACCAGCCTTTGTAGACATTGTGAATGGGCGTGAGACACAACTAACACATAGATATCTATTGTGTCGGATGATAACGTGTTTTGTATTGACAAACATTTATAGCAATTTATAATGTTCTATCATAAAGGTTCGGTTTCTGAACAAATTAAATTAATGTTGGAATTTTATAAAATAAAAACAGTCACTTCACAAACATAAATTAGTTACTTCAAACCATATAAAGTCGCAATTATAAGGGTATTACAGCGCACCCTAATCTTCGCCTTCTTACGCGGGAGAGACCGAAGTGCGCTATAACAGTCCTACTAAAAGTTATTTTACAGCAGGAAATGAAGTTGTATACGTACAAGGACTGTTTCTTTATTAATACAGTTATATTTTTAATTGTTTACATGTCTGTAATGTCGTACAGGCGCTATTGCTTTATTATAAAAAAAGATCCGGCCGGTATTTCCCTTGTGTCACCCAGAGACAATGCCATAAAGGACATAATACCTATCATTATGTGCTAGGCATCAATTAAATTGGATCCTTGATGTTAGTATGCGCCAAATATTCAGCGATTATAATTAATATGTTTAGTAACAACTAATCTTACTAATTTTATAAATGCGTATGTTTAGATTGACGTTTGTTAGAGTTTGTAGCCTAAACTGCTGAACGGATTTCGATGAAAGTTGGCATCGATGTAGAGGTTAGTGTGGAAGAACACATAGGTTACTTACAATGTTTTTTTTTAATTCCACGAGGACGAAGCCGCGGACGAAAACTAGTTACCTATGAACAGTAGTTAGTTCCTCAGTCTATGTATGTCAAATGAATATCTGATTCATGATTGAAAAACTTAAGTTAAACGCACACGGTGTTAAATTTTCCGTGTCAAGTGTTAATAACAACATTAATTTCAAGTTAAACGAACTGATTTATTTTAAAACTATTTATTCATTATGGGAGAGTCACCTTTAGCGTGAATTGGCATTTGTTAGCTAATATGAAAAATGTTATTGTGTGAAGTCATCTTTATACATCTTGAATAATGTCTCTTAAAAGTTTCCATCAAATAAAAACAAATGTAAAATGAACTTTAAAATTATTTATTGTTTCGTTTAACCTTTGATAATAATGTTCAATATGACACATTTAACTAAAATAAAGAAATAAAGGGATGACAAAAGATTAACTTAAAAGTAAATTTTAAAAAATTGATTGCCATAAAAACGTGTTTGAAATTGTCGCTGAGAATAATTTTGTAAAATTTCACATTTATCTCATCTTATTTGCAAACTCAAAATTAATTTAAGACTTGTGGATGCTAATTATAGCGCAACAAAACTTAATGACTAGGAAAAAAAAAACAGCATTTGAAATTAAAGCATTCATGTATTAATTTGTAAAAAATTATAACAGTTAATACATATGGATTCGTAAGTCGTGTACAATAGAGATTAACAAAATAAGACTATGGCACAATGAAATAATAATACAAAGGTTTTTTGTCAACATGTTGACATTAAATGCTTAGCAAGAAATACGTCGATGGCAGGTATCGCAGGCGCATAAATTTTATCATCTAAAATTATCGTCTGCCCAAAACTGAAACAAAAGAAAACCTCTATTAGTATTGCCACTGCGACCCAAGTATACTCATACTTAACTCTAGAGTTATGAACTGTTATCGATTATTATTTAAATTAATATAGAGAAAATTATGAATTATTTATCTAAAACATGAAGGTGGAAATGGATAGTTTCGAATTATGATACACGCTACTAATGGCACACGTTATAATATAATGTGTGCCCATATGAAGAAGTTCCAATATAGTATTAAACATTTAATATTTTTTTCGTGTTATGTAATGAAAAATAGTTCAGTAAGAAAAAACTTACGACGAGCGATTTCTCCAGGGGATCCAACAAGGCGGCCCGCAGGCTCAAATGTAGAAAAGCTTCCACCGAAGCTCGAGGACGTTGCGCTGGCAGTGGCAGATCCTTTGGAATTTGCACTGAATCCATTTATTGCACCAATTTGTCCGCCAAAGCTTGTGCCAGTTTTATCCACACCAGCACTGCTTGCATATGCATTGCTATTAGCAAATCCACTTGCATTTGCTGCAGCATTGGTTCCAGCACTTGTCTCAAAATTGGTTCCAGCATTTGGTGCAACGCTAGATACAACATTTGCTACAGAGCTTCCTTGCACTTCCGAGGATACCTGAGAGCCATAGCTGACTTGTTCTTTGACGTATCCTTGAGCCGCAGGAGTGGGGAATGCAGGTACTACATTATAACTTGCTTGAGCACCGACTTGACTTGTGCCAGCGTGAACTCCATGTGTTGAGGGCTTATCATGTCCGGCGTGGTGGTTGCTATATTTTTCATCTGGTTTAAGTATACCCGATGGTGCTCCGAATCCCCCGAAATATGCGGCTGTATTGGAATTAGTTTCGAATTTTGCACCGTTGTAAGCACCCGAATTAGCTTGGAATTGTGATTGAACATTCTCTTGATTAGGAGATATACCAAATTCATTTGGTTTCAAAATACCAGAAGGTCCTCCAAAACCACCAGAGTATGGTGGACTAACAATAGTGCTACTAGGTTTACCTACCACAGCAATTTTTATGTTCGGTTTAGTGGCCTGAAAAGCAGTTTGCTGTGTAGCTGATTGTGTGTTAAGAGCCCAATATTGACCCGGTGGATTAGTTGGACCAGCTACCGCGATATTTGAATGGGCTTCTTGTGACGTTGGAATAATTGTTGGCTTACCATTTTGCTGATTAGCATTGCTAGGAAGTGATCCAACTACTGAAGTTGGTTTATAAAAAGTTTGTGTGGTATATACTTTGTCAGGTTTGGAATCTAAATATATGGTGGTAATATTGCTAATTTTCGGGAATTCTGTATTACCAGAACTTACACCAACAACAGTTTGGGGATGCGAAGTGGAAAGGAAAGCAGTATTAGTAGGTTTCGAATGGACATGTTCATTTTGGATATGTTGTACAGATTCCTTCTGAGTAGATTCTAAACTGCCGGATATCTGCTTTGGTGGTGACGATTGAACCCAATATTGACCTGGCGGGTTAGTTGGACCAGCTACCGCGATATTTGAATAGGTTTGTTGTGATGTTGGAATAATCGTTGGCTTAGCATTTTGCTGATTAGCATAGCTAGAAAGTGATCCAACTACTGAAGTTGGTTTATAAAAAGTTTGTGTGGTATATACTTTGTCAGGTTTGGAATCTAAATATATGGTGGTAATATTGCTAATTTTCGGGAATTGTGTATTACCAGAACTTACACCAACAACATTTTGGGGATGCGAAGTGGTAAGGAAAGCAGTATTAGTAGGTTTCGAATGTACATGTTGTACTGTTTCCTTCTGAACAGACTCTAAGCTGCCGGATATCTGCTTTGGTGGCGACGATTGAACCCATGAGTCTCCAAATGTGTTTAGATATTCAGGTTTTGTAGGTGCAGATTGGGTTTGAGAAAGTGGATAAAATTCTGTGTTAGCTTGAACACTAGTTGAAAACGGTTCACTTGATTGTTGTTGCGGAATTTTTTGGCCAACAGGAACAGATGCTTGATTTGTTGAAACTATTTGTCCATCAAATTGGTCCAAAGTATTTTCCTTCTTTCCATCCGTAGAGACACTAGAAGTCGTTTCCCCAACAAAAGGTACACTGCTTGTCGGTTTTACCGGACCGGTTTGTGTCTTGTCAACAAAGTAAGAATGATCACTACCATCGACAGATGAGGTAGTAGGATATAAATTACTTGTTGCTACTCCAGTAGTAGTAGCAGAAGACCAAGTTGGCTTAATTGACTGACCGACTTCAGAATTTATAACATCCTTAGTAGGCGTAATAGTTTGGACAGAAGGAACGTGTTGCTGTACATTGTAACTATTTATAGGTTTGTTTTCTATTAAATGAGTTCCTGTAGTTTGGAAGCCGGCTGTGGGTTTTGCTGATAAGAAAGATGTTGTATACGTATTGGAGACAGTTTGAACTGTAGGGTTAACAGGTTTTTGTACCTCGTATTTTGATGTCGTAGAAACAACGGAAGAGGTAACTTGACCTTTATCTGAAACATTTGTTAATGAAGGGCTTCCTGTACCTGATTCAAATGATGTTCCACTAGCGGTCGGTTTTACAGCACCATACGATGCAGAAGGTTGGTTTGTGGGTTTTACAACACCAGAAGTTGACGAGAAGCTACTTGAAGTAGTAGATTCTTTTTGATTTACAAAAGAGGATCCGACAGATGGCTTCTGTTTGTCAAACGATGACAGAGTTACAAATGGTTTACTAGTAGTTTGTGTGTAGGTGGAAACATAAGAACCTCCGGTTTGAGTAGGTTGATTAGAAGGCTTTTGGAACTGTGATTGACCCGCAATTCCCCAATTATATGTAGGTTTATACTGGCCTGTTGATATAGGCTTGTACTGACCGGTCAGAGATGGATTGTACTGACCCGTTGAAGTAGGTTTGTACTGACCTGTAGAAGTATACTGAGTAGTCTGTTTCGTTTTGTCATATAATCCTCCAGCTGAACCCTGTCCAAAAGTAGTAAATGAAGAAGTAAAACCTGGATAAGTATAAGTATTTGGTTTTACTGCCCCAATTGTTCCATAATTATTTGTGTACCATTGTTTTTTCTGGGTTGCTGGCTGAACCGTAGAAAACTGGTATTGAGGTTTCACTTGAGAAAAACTGGACCCAAAAGTGGAAAATGCGGAATTGACCGTCGAAAGTTGATTTGTTAGCTTCGTCGGTTTGGGAGAAGCAAAGGGAGTATAGGACACTCCACTGTTGCTTGAAATTGGTTGAGGAGTTGGCTTAGAATAAGTGGTGCCTGATCCTGATGTAGCAGTAGCTGTAGATTCTTTTTCTTTCTGGTTAGCGAAGCTTGAAGAACTTTGTTGTTGTACATTCAATGATGCAACTTGTACGGAGGGTTTTGGGGTAGTAGGAGTATTGGTAGCAAAGTTGGTACTACCAGTAAAATAGGGTTGGTTGTTAGGAATTATTGTCTCTTTTTTTTCTGGAAAGCTACTTACAGGCTTGTTCTGATTAAAATAAATGGTTTGTTTAGGTTTGTCATAAGCTCCTGTTACATAACTTGGGCCAGACCAAGCATTAGATGACGACCACGGGTAACCAGTTGAACTAGGTGAAGAATATCTTGATGGTTTAGCTACTCCAGTTACAAAAATATTTGAATATCCTGGTTGCTTTTGAGGCCCAGTTACCACCGTAGGTTTCGTGGGATATTGGTATTGAGTATTCTTTGAAGGAGTTGTTTTCGGTATTTCCAATAGTCCAGACCCGGGACTACTTCCTTCAGAATTTTGAACCGTTGGCTTGTTTTGTGATTGTTGCGAAAAAGGTGTGGATTGAGATATAGCCGATGTACTTCCAACGGTCTGACTAGCAACATTACCGGTAATTGTTGGTTCTTTTGTAACAAGAGGTGAGGTGGGTTTATATTCTAAGGATTGCTGAGATACACCAAATTGCGTTTGGGGTTTTCCAGAAAATGCATTAGTATTAGATGCGGGTGCAGTTCCTACAGTCGAATCTACATTGCTAGAAGTATCAGACGGATTTACCTTAGTTTCTTTTGGCACGCTGAAGGATTCTGTATAAACGGGTATCTGAGTCGGGGATACATTGGAACTAACATACGATCCAGATACAGAACTAGTTGTTAAGGAGCTTGCGACTGTTGGTTTGTTAAATGGTTGCGTAATACCTGTTGATGTTAGCCCAGAAGTTGCATCGGGAGTTTGGCCAACAAAGTTAACAGTTGTTGGTTTTTGTGTCACAAAAGACGTAGTACTTCCATAGTTAGTTGATTGTTCATGTTGGTATGAAGTTGGCTGGGATTGAGATGTCTCAGAATTTGAGCCGAGGTGAAAACCTGATGCTACACTACTGGGTGGATAGACATTATTGCTTACAATTTGGGTTGGAACCTTGTATACTTCTTTTGAAACAGTGTATGTGCCAGTTGAAGGGCCTTGTGTTGGAGAAGTCTTGGGACTTTCAGAGAATTGCGAAGCGGAACTTGTTGCTAAAGAATTTTCAATTGACGGTTTGTATGACGATTCCTGCGAAAAACTTGTTAATGTGGGGTTTGCAATATTAACTTGAGCTGCAGGTTCTTGTGTAACAAATGACGAAGCTGTGCTACCATAAGAGGACTGCTGATTTAAGGTTGAAGTGACCTGGAAATCAACAGGATTAGAATCTACCTTGCTAGGATATTGTTCAGTTTGTTTGGATACAGTGTAATCTCCTGTTACTGAAGGAAACTTGGTAGGGGATGTCTCAGAACTAAATAAATATCCAGGTGTAGACCCTTCGAATGATGGTTTATATGTTGTTGATTGCTGCCAAAAACTTGCAGGTGTTGGTTGCGTTGTCGTGAACGATACAGAAGACTCCTTCCGTTTTGTAGCTTCAAATTGTGGTGCAGTGGGTGTAACAACTGGTTTATAGGGACTATTAGAGTACGCAAAACCAATGTTAGCGGTGGTTGATTGAAGGGTGGGATTCACGTCTTCAGAAACTTGTCCAAAACTTTCAGATACAGTCGTTGGCTTAGTTTTATCTACTGAAACGGAAACTCCACTAAGAGCTTGTTCTGGGGAATGAGGTGAAGGTGACGGGTTATTAAAGAAATCTTGGCCGGTTGGTTTTTCCTGTACTTCAAATTCTGGTCTAATCGGTAAAGTATTGACCGTCGGATTCTGTGTCCAAGATGAAACTGTTGGATTTTGAAAACTGCTTTCAGATGGCTTGCCTGAGAATTGTCCCGTTCCTTTTTGTTCCGTAGAAATGTAGTCATTACTAACTTGTTCAGAGGAAGAAGAAGCAAAAAGACTAGAACTAGAAGGTTTGGGGGTAACATAAGTACCTGAAGTCGACCCACTTTCAAATGAGTAATCACTTGCACTTTGCAAGGAAGGCTGAGCAGTTTCTTTTGCTACATTTAACAACCCTCCAAAACCTCCTGTTGTTGTTAATGCTACAGGTGAACTGTCGTACTGTTCAATCTTAACAGGGGACGAAGAAAACGTTTGGCCGCTTGACACATATTGGCCTGAAGGTTTTAAAATTCCAGCAGGTGCGCCAAATCCACCGGTATATGGTAACTGATTAGTTGGTTTTACTTCTTCTTTATTTTCAGAACCTATTTGAGTATTAGTAAATTGAACCGAGCTAGAAGATGAATGGGGTCCTTTACTAGGTACACGATGAATAAATATTTGAACGTTCTTAATTGGTTTCGAATCTTGGTTGTTAGCAAAAGGTTTGTCGGAGTGTGAGGAGTGACCGACCGAATGGGGAGTTTCCTCCAATTCCTTGTGAGTATGTGAGATTTCAGCATGTGGCTGCACGGTACCATGTTGTCCATTATTTTGCTGCCATTCGCTTGATGCAGCGTTGTAACTGCTCGACGCAAAAGGTTTGTTTTGCTCTAAATAGGATGGTTTTATGTCAGGCTTATGCGATGGTTTGGAATTTTCAGTTTGAGAAACATATTCATTGTTAATTGACTGGATAGTTGGATATACATTTCCCGCTGGGTAATCTTGTTGGGCGTAGGTTGGATTTACTGTGCTTACAGGGGTGTTAGTAAAAGTTTGTTGTTTGTTGGGAACATTTAACTGCTCTCCAGAAGGATAAGCCACGAAATCGTTATGACTCGGTGTACTGCCGACGGAAGAAATCTGAGGATTTAATATTCCTGGGGGTCCTCCAAAGCCACCAGAATAAGGCGGCGCATTATCAAGTGTAACGGACCCTTGAGTTGGTGCAGCGGGAGTTGAAACAAACGCTGGGCCACTTTGTACACTACCAGAAAAGCTTTGCACACCGAAGGTTTCTTTGGCTTTTTCAGAGTGCCCAGGGACGTTTGCGTTTGTGTTAAAGCTATTCGGCTTTGATTGTTCATGCCAATGACTGGGTACTTCTGAGCTTAAACCGACGTATGAGTTTGGTTTGCCTTCAGGCACCGCAGATTGATATTGCACATTTGCAGGGATATTTGCATTTCCTGGAAAAACGCTCCCTTTCTCAGAAGAATAAGACCCTGTAGCTTGGGCATTTACTGAAGCTCCAGTTTGGCTATTAGATCCAGCCGTAGCAAATGCAGTGGCTTGTGGGACCGTAACTACCTGAGGCCCTACATTTTTATTTGGTACGAGTAAACCTTGAGAACCATATCCTAGTGATGCGGCGCCTATTTGCCCGGCATTGTAATTAAACGCACTCGAGCTTGTGCTAGCACTGCTTGATGCGTAACTTGAAGATGCCTTCGAGAAAGTACCGGAAAATCCACTAGTCTTCGAGGCAACAGGTTGCACAACCCCAAATTGTCCAAAGGGAGACGTCGCAGCTTCCGCTAAAATTAATAAATTGTAATTAAGAAATGTTATCAACAGGTAATCCAAATAATAAGTTTCTAAGTTTGATCGTTTCAATAAATTCCATGATTTTACTGGTTACGTATTTTAATCCCAACCGTGTCGTTATGTTTGTTGTATTTCTGTTTTTTACTATTACCTCGGTAAAGCTTAATATTCATACTAAGGTAGACTAGGTAAGACTAAGGTAGACTTGTATAATTTCTGATAAAGACTGTCAGAGACAATGTAAGAGAGCGCCGGTGGCTCAGGGGTTTATGCATTATATTGATTTCTAATCTACAGGTCCTGGATTCGGATTTCGCCATGTATCAATATGATTTTCGAATTTGGTATGTACATAATTTACCCGACGTTGTTACGGTGAAGGAAAACATCGTGATGCAACCTGGCGGTGATGCAAAACGGCAACTAGCATATCGGTGAAAAAATACAAAGATATATGTGAAGTCAACCCACTCGCACTGGGCAAGCGTGGTTGATTATGGCCTATTCGCCCTTAGCTTACAGTAAGCTCTGGGCGCCTCAGTGGGGACGCAAAGCTGGAGATGACGACTGTTATCAATATTTAAGATGAAAATGCCAATTGAATTAACATAAATAAAAGCATGTAAAATTGAGCCAATATGTAAACTCAGTATATATTTAAAAATGCATGTTTATAATTATGGGTTCGTACATTTACTTATTCTAGTACGTTATATTCTAAGATAATTCAGTTCGAGCTTAATATACATAGAAGTAGTGTAGAATAATATATAATACATAGAGCGTAGCATTAATAAGATTGCCCTTGTATCGACACGGTTTTAAATCTACTTGTTTTTACTGGATTTGAAACGGATTTATAACCAAAATAATACTATCTGTTTTACACATGGAAAGCAAATATCTTGGTTGGTTTTACTAACAATCGTTGGTTCGAACCCTATCTCAAATAAGTTAACTATTAACCATCTTATACATGCAAATTGTATTTGTTCGGTTTAGTAAATGATAACGAGCAAGTATGTGGTTTGATCCAGCAATTACTAAAATCTAATAGGTGAAGTACTGACCTTTCGCTGATGCGCCGCTACCTTTGACACTGAAACTGAAGGGGGTGGCGATCACAAGGTTCGTCAGGGTCAACACTAAAGCACACGAGAGCTTCATTGTGGTGAAGCTTTCCGACTACGGTGTTGTTGATGCCGTCACCTTATATAAAGCACACACAAATAGACGCATCTAAAAACCTGTTGTAGTTATTATTAAGCCGCAGTAAGGATCGTAGATTGAAAAATATTTCCCATATTCATGTCAACAAGTGATCCGCGGCGCGTGGTAATTGGCTAGAATATGTTCGTCGCGAAAATCATTGGACATGAGATGAATAATTTGCACTTCAAATACAATGAGAAACGAATTATATTACGTCCGGTTTATTTTTTAATTGTTAGATACTTTTAGCTAATGAAAACGTGGTTATCGTCATTTACTAAATAGTCTAAGATTATTATCTATACTAATATAATAAAGCGTAAACACACACTTCTTTGTTGCCTAAGATGTCA
>LD688948.1:2958694-2971814 GCA_003118335.3 Papilio memnon
TTACTAGTCTATCTATCTATATCTATACTAATATAATAAAACGTACACACACTACTTCGTGGCGTAAGATGTCAGCAACCACAGCATGTTTTTGAATAATTCTTATTTTATTAAAAAGCCCTACACTTACGACACGCTTTAGGCTATATATTTTCACAAAATTGGAAAAAAACATTGATTTGGGAAAGGGACCATTAACTACAAGCTGACATCAAAGAGGCAAGGTTGCCATTGTAATGGTAATTGTTATCCAATGTCAAAGGCCTTCGTTGTCATTTGTACATTTGAATTTAGACATTTGCAATTGAAAATTTCACAAATGTAAACAATAAAATAAAGTTTTTATATATAAGCTCGTAAATGATAAATATTCAAATTAAAAAAGTTCATTTGTATTACACTTACAGCCTCAACTTCTGCTTTAGCTATAGAAGGTGCTAAATTTCTCAAAAATATCGAAGTAGTTTTGTGCAAAGCTCGAGACTCCTTCTTCTCCACGATAACGTCATTCGTGTCTTCTGATTTTTCTTCTCCTTCTTTCGTCTTTTCCTTGTCCTGGGCAGGTTTGGGTTTGTCCTCTATTCTTTCCACACTTGGTGACTTTTCCTTCTGCTTAGGTGACTTGTCGGGGGTCTTGGACTTGGATTTGGATTTCCTCCGAGTGGCAGATTCACCCTCGTCTTCTGAACTAGAGGAAGACGAACTAGATGATGATGAACTGGAAGACGACACAGCTGGTGGAGCTGAAATAGATATTATTATTATTTAATAAACACCATATACTTATAAGATTTTTCTTATCTCACTAATATTATGAATGCGAAAGTTTAGATGGATGGATGAATGTTTGTTAGACTTTGTAGCCTAAACGGCTGAACGGATCTCGGTAAAATTTGGCATATACAGATACGGATATGGAAGGCATAGAGGATAGTCTGGAAGAACACATAGGCTACTCACTTTTGTTTTTTTTTATTCACGCGGACGGAGTCGCGGGCGAAAGCTAGTAAGAAATATTTTACATTGAGTGATAACTTACGAGGTTCCTTCTCTGGTGGCTTCTCTGCTTCATTGTCACTGCCAGGTTGAGAATTGAACCTCGAGAACATCTTCGCTTGCTCCTGAAGTTGTCGCAAGTGGGGGTCTATCTCCATAGTGAGAGGCGCTGTTGGCTTCGGAGACTCTGCTTTCTTATCCTATATAATATATTCAACATTAATATAGTTCAATTATAATTTGATAAGAGAAATGTGAAAAGTATAGTTTTCGTACCTTATCCTCCTCTGGTTTTCCTTTCTCATCCTTAACATTTACTTCATCAACATCAATCACAACTGGTTTTTCTGTATTGGTTTTTTCTGAAGTGAAAAAAACAGGTCAAAGCAATCATAAAATGCTTTACATATAAAAATGATTAATGGATTGTGTGAAAGAGGATATGCTTAAAAAGGTAGTGACTTCAGATATGACAGCTGACAGATAGATAAAATATAGATTACTGTGCTGACCCTCTTTAGGGACAAGGGCCAGTTGATGATGATGATGACAATGTATAAAAAGGGGAATATATTTACGTGGTTGTTTCTCAGCAGTTGTAGAGTTTTCTTGCGATTGCGGTTCATCGAGTGCCTTCAAATCTTCGTCAGTGCCACCTTCCAACTTGATGACGACTGTGTCAAGCAGTCTTACTAATTTCTCAGATTTGTCCACATCCACCGATACTTTGTCTAGGTCCCCTTGCTCCAATAACTCCAGGAACACATTTAATCTGCTCTGTTGAATTATACAAAATCAATTTAGAAAACATAGAAAATTTCGTAAGATTAGAAAGTAACATTACTATTATATAATTATATATAGTCGATTTGATACATAATGGAGATAAAATTAAAATTGCTAAAGTTCAAGTTCAAGAGCAAAATAATGTAATTTTATATGAGTAAGCATATTTACCTTCAATGCCACCAACTGCTCATTTTTACGTTTTACAGATTCCTCTGGATGATATTTGATCTTGAACCTAGAAAATATAAACATTACTTAATTTACATAGTAACAATAAGTACATGATACTACAAAAATAAAAATCACAATTAGACCAACTTCCAAGACCATTTGTAGATGTACTATTTCATTGATAACTTTAAAATTATAACATAAATATCTGAATTATTTAATACATGGACACAAACAACTATTGTTTAAGAAGTGCAACTGAAAATAGGGAACGAAAATACAAAATGAACATAACACTGAGAAACAAAAATTATTCAGAACTAGACAATGTGATAAATAAATGAAAATTGGTCTAATAACCACATAAAGATCTTGTCATATCCACATATTCTGTTGATAAAAAAATAAACTAAAATGACATTAAATATTTAAAAAATCTTCAGTCTCACCTGCTCCACACATGTGGACTATTTAAACCCTACCCCTAACATAAACGAAACCTGCAGCATTGCGCGCTACAGGTCAACGCGATAATAGCTAGCTACACACATTTAACATTTGTACAAAGTTTGATTATAATTTTCGTAACGATGTGCAGCAAATCCACGCGAATACGCTGTAGACTGTAGGGAAAAAAGGTTACAATTAATATTTGCGTAGTAACATTAAAAAAATCTAGGCAAACTTACAGCATACAACTTATACTTCATTCACTAATTACCAACAGGGTTACAGTAAGTTGTTGCTTAGATTTTTTTAATCACCAGCAAATATAGGAAAGTGTACTACACAAAAGGCACATTGTTTTTTTAAGATGATGATCACATTTCTTTACAATCCTCTAAGAATTTACCTATTTAAAGTTACATAAATGGAAAAATTAGGAATAAATACATACCATTCTTCATCTTTATGGGCTACAAAGAATTCATTGAGCTGTTGTCTTCTGAACTCCAGTTTGTATTCATTATACTTCTGAATAGAATCATCTACTGTGATAGAGTCGTCCTGTGCAGCCAGGAAGGCTTTGAAAGACATCATTGTGGGAGGACCATCTGAAGGCCCCATTGGTAAAACTGCATCTCTGTAATCAATTAATTTTTGTAATTGCTATTTTTTTCAATAATGTCAACCTAACTAAGTATAGGCTAGACTTCAATACTGACCTTGCTGGTACTGGTGGCATTGGTTGTCCATATCCCTGGTGTGCTGGATGCGGCCCGAAGTGATCATGACCCCAGCCATAGGAGCCGTATGTGTCATGAGGCATGCCTCCATATCGCCTATCATCTATGGGCCACTCAGGTCTTATCCTTTTGGTTGGTGGTCCTTCTCCTCTAACAGGAGAATATCCACGACTGGCACTGGCTCCGCCCCTGTAGTCCCTGTAGTCAGGACCAGAACGACCTCCTCGAGATCTTCCCACCCAACAAGCTCCGATATTATTAAAATACATTTAAAATTACCTACCTCAAAAATTTTAAAAAGCGCATTTCAGTTATAATTAATATTATAATTAAATTAAAAAATACAGTAACTACACATTAAAAAAAGAAAAATATTACGATCAAATACAATTTAGCAACAAAATAGAAATAACATGATCAAAAAACATATCTACAAAAGAGAAAAGCCATTAATCAAATGCCACTCCATTGAGCATTCTAGTAAATAACTGACTACCTGATTTCTGGTGGCTTGCTGCGTAAGCGTAGGAAATGAAATAATTTTAATAAATAACTGCTTACATAACTTATACATTTATATTTCATAATTAGTATATCAATTTGTGATGTCTACTAGACAACATTTTAAGTGCTTAACCGAACATTTTAAATAATGAAAACTGTTATACCTTCCAACTAATGCAATAGAACGTTTGGTAGGTTTAGAAGTTTGAACTAGGACATCAGGATGTTTGAGAGAGTGAGGTTGGGATCTGAAAAGGTTATTTTGATGATAGGACAGAAAATCTTTCTAGCTAAAGGCAGGATGTAGAAAGTAGGAATCGTTAGCAAAATAATTAAGTAAATATTTACCTTTCAGGCCATTCTTCTCGTCCACGGCTTCTCTCTTCCCTCCGATCACTACTTCGATAACTGCTTCCTTCGGCAGTCCCTCTTTCGCCCCGAAATTTATCGCGTCTTTTCCGATCATACTCATCATCACTGTCAGCCATACTCTTAATATTATTTATATTTATCAAAAACTACAACTTGTGATTTGTTAATATAATTTTTGTGGCTATAAAATAAATCGTAAACGATGTTACGTAGCCAACCATTCATGCACAGATTAAAAAGAAAGAGAAAGAAAAACTAAACAATGTCAAACGTTGTTGCCAGTATAAAATACTGTTATGTTTATCAAAAAGTTAAAAAAATGTTTTACAAAGGCCAATCGAGCAAATATTTAATTTGACTTCAGAAACAAGACTCATGTTTTAGTTTTTAGAGAAATTGTTAATCTAACAATTTTCTCTACATCTGTCGGTTGCCAATGTGAAACATTTAAAGAAAGGAATTTAATTAGTAACTATGTATATAGTCCTTTTGTTTGCCTTTCTGCCTTTGTATTTCGGTTTCTTTCAACGGATACTTAAAAATTGATTTATGATTTTATATGTCCGTTTTAGCAATTTAAGGAGTTTTCATTTACGTTATACAAACAAACAGTTATTAAAATCACAATCTTTATTTTTAAAATAATAAAACCTCAGTATTTAATTAAGAGATATTTTGGCTCAACAAACACTTATAAAAATTTATTCGATGTGCGGTGGGTAATAAACAATTTGATAATCCTAAAACTGTTTTATATTTCTTGAACTCACAATACCCGTAAATAGTTTAAAATCTCGTTTAAATTTATATTAAGTAGTATAAAAATAATAGACCATTTAAATGACAGGTATCGACCTCTTAATGAGGGTTTCTACGGCAAGTAACAGCTTAATTCATACACAGTATTATTTAATATTACTTTATAAATATCAAGAGAGAATCTTCTATTAGTTACATAAAAAACTAATTAATTTACATCAACATTATATCACTATATTTATTGCAACAATGTCACAAGTCTTGATAACAATGTTACTCGAAGTCAAAGTACAAAACACATACGCTGCATATTGTCTGAATCAGTGTATGGAATTAGTTCAATTACTAAGCATTGCATGCATTATGCCCAATTTACATTATTCTAATCCGCTAATAGTCTAAACTGGGCATCGCAGCATGCACCCGAGGATGTGGATCTTTATCTAAGGACAATGAAGTTCATCACTATTATCTCCGCAGTCGTCCCGGCCGTCGCATCGTAGTAGTCGAGGGATGCAGCGTTTATTTGAGCAACGTATTTCATGAGCATTACAGCCTCCGTCGCAGCCAGTGGGCTCGTCGCTGTGGTCGCTGCAATCCGCTAACCCGTCACAGAAACGCGAAGATGTTATGCATTCTCCATTTGTGCATGTGAATTGATAGTCTGGACATTCTGGAATAAAAATATTTTATTGATTAACTAAATTTAGATATAAAATGAGGCAGAAATTAATCAAATTTAAGGCGCAACTAAACATTGTACCTACCACTTAATATAATTAGGTTAGGTTAAATTTATAACAATATGATCATTTTTACAAATAATCTCAAAACTGATTAATATTTATACGACTTGATTATGAATTTTTGATTTATTAAATAAAAACCATGCTACTACGTCTAATGAGTCCAAGTTACCCCGAAGTTGTCCAAATTGATCCTTTTTAAGTTAATATTAATATTAAAAGTGTCAACTTAATATCGAATGATATTTGAATAGAGAGGAAGTAGCGTAGGGAGGTCCGTTAGGTCTCAATGAGCGCATTCGTAACCTAGTTTCGTGAGCAGCTGAACGGTATAAGTACGATTTACATTCATTTATACCCGACTTTCTGGGTCAAGAGACGAAAAATTTATTATTCTAGGAGATAGATTTAGATGTTGATTCAGGATTCCAAAATTGCAATAATTTTAAATATTTTAGACTTTTTTAACATTCAATTAGAAAGTAAAATTAATATCACCCAAAATATGACTAGCTCAATTAGTAACGAAAGCCCCAGGTGGATTTAATTCCTTTTACATCTCTAGTAATTTAAATGTAATACAATTTTATTAATGTGGAATACGGAATGTTGTCAAACAATAATATTATAACATACACTAACATTACGTTATAAATAAGATAATATTAATATTTCGCTACACAAGTAGATACCTGGAGTGCAGTTTATTTCGTCGAGGCCGTCCCAGCAATCGATGGCTCCGTCGCAGAGCTTGGCTTTAGGAAAGCAAGATATAGACTGGCCGCACCGAAACTCCTTTGTTAGGTCGCAATCTGGAAAACATTTTATTTATATTCACTTTCACTCTAACCACCTGTACAGCTTACAAAAATGCAAAATAAAATCTGCAAAGTAAATATATATTTTAGGTCACAGTCATCAGCACATGAGCAACATTGTGAAGAAAAAGATCGCATTTTTTTTTCGATAAAATTAATAACCAATAAAGTAATACGACATAAAAAAATATGTGACTGTGTAGGAAAACATTTTTTTTCAAGGACCAATTTTGGGAGCTCACCACAATACATTTCATCGGAGCGATCATAGCATTCAATAGAGCCGTTGCAGCGGGCGTGCTCAGATACACAGAAGCCGTTCTTGCAGCGCCACTGGCGCGCAGCACATACCACCGCGCTCAGCGGCCGGCATACCCGCACACCGCGCGCCTTATCCACCAGATGGCATGCCTCCGTCTCCAGTGCGCACAGCCCGCCGCAACCTGGAACAATTAACAACATGTTCATGTTACACATGCCTTCATAAAGCGCAACAGATTGGTAGAATTACAGGCAGAGTAAGCAAATCTAACAATTTTACTAATGATATAAATGCGAAAGTCTAGACGGATTATTGTTTGTAATGTGACTCAAAAACGGTTTAACAAAATTTTAAACACTGCCTGAAAAATACTAATGAAATGGTAGATCATTCCTCAAAATCAATCGGTTGGTGGTCAATAAAAAAACAGAAGTAAATATGCAGTACCTGTCGGATCTTCAGGATCTATTGCGATTTGACAAACTGATGTTCCGCTAGTTTCTTCTAACATACAAACTTCGGTTTTTTGGCACTCGCAAAATTTTTGTGTGATATCTCCTCCAGTCGTCGAGTCTTTGCTTATCTTAAAACTAGGTTGAGTTTTATTCCCTTGTTTGGGATACATCTTGATATTCTTTCGAATTTTTGTTAAAAGATTTGATAAGTAAGATATATTTTTTGCAGTTGTCGTAAATGGTGCAAGTGTTGTGTCAAATTCTGTGATTCTAACAGTGGCAGTCAAAGGCAACTCTGAATAAATACTGGCAGTCGCTGAAGTAACTTCGCTTAAATCTATATTTTTTGTTGGCACTGCGTTTGTACTAATGATATTGGTGGGTTGTGTTTCATGATGTGATGTAAAATTTACTAAAATTAAGCTTATTATAACGATTGCTAGTATCATTATGCTTATTGAGCACACTTGTAATTGCGTTCTTTTCTTTATAGAACTCTGAGTCAAGTCTACGAAGCAGCCGATTTCTTTTAGACTTTTTCTTAATCTTCCTTGTCTAGAGGTATCGGTATCATACGAGATACATCTAAATTTGTGTTCTATACTAGAATCAATATCTTCAGATATTGTTGGAATTGTTTTATTTGAATTGGCAATTTCGTTCTCGCTTAAATTTCTTGCTAAACTACCGTCATCACAGCAGGTTATTCTTTCTAAATCATCTAATTTTGATTCAGTTCTCCTTAAACTAAATTTCTCTCTCGGAGTAGAATATGATTTTGGTGTAAAATTTTCATTTGCAGACTTCAGTTTATAATTTCTTATCTTACCTCTACACGATGAGCAATATTTTGTTATTTTGTTATCTGTAATTGGTGCGTTTATGATTGTTCTTCTTAAACTGCTGTTGGACCAAAGATGTGAGCAATACAACGATTCTAAATTACAACTAGAATTTTCAATAACGTAACTTGTTGTAGGCAAATTGGTTTCGTTATTGTTCAATAATGGCATCTTGTTTACAACAAGAATATTGTCATCTCCTCAGCATAGCAAATATTTTATGGGGCATCTGAAAATTAAAACTCTTTTTACATAATTGAACCGCTTAATGATATATCAATTTTTAGCGTTTATATATTAGTAGATATAAGTAAATATACATTTAACCTAAATATAAGTAATTTCAATAATTGCATTCACTTTACTATAATATACGAGTACTACAAGGCGCGCAAAAGCACAAGGGACCATGAGAATTATCGTGCATGATTATAATAAACATTTTCTAATATACCTAAATATTAAATACTAACAATTTATGTAAACCATTAGTGAATAGATGTTTAACCTTAAATTTTATAGATTTGGCGACGAACCCAGATTCAACTACGTAATCGATTCGTTTAAAAACCAAAGTGAAAGTAACGAAATTATATTAAACGCCGATATTTACAATCTTTCGGTGCTACTAATTATTTTACCAGGTTTCTTCTTGATAAATAGATATAAATATATTCTCGCTCATACTTGTACTAATTGAAATTTAAGTCCAGTGAATACAGTTTTAATTACTTTGGAAACCGTATCCCTAAGTGAGTAAGGATGGTTTTATTGGGGGATCATGGTCGTAACGTTTATTAGTTCTCCAGTTACCAGTTGTATATCTAATTACCTTTATTACTCCGTTAATTCTAAATACACATGTTAATATTTATTGAGAGTAATTTAGTTAGTACAAAGTTCTACTGGACCGTTCATTCTCGGTCCGAACTAAGATATGATAGGTGTATTATTTATTTAATTCTTTTAAAACAAGATTTTTAATATATACTTGAATTGTTTCCTTAAATGTTAACTTTGTCCTGCGATGGTATTAAGTCCTCGTAAGGTTGCTAGTGGTACGTGGTTCTAAAATTGTACCTGTTGGGTGTTAGGAAAAAGCCACGGTCGCGTCTTTCGGCAAATAATAAAAATCTCCTATGCAAATTTATTGTATCGTGCATTGATTGAAAGATTATAATGAGACACTTAATGTTAACTACGCTATATTTAAGTATTTAGAATTTAGAAAAATACACACATATTAAGTTACGTTAGATTAAGTTAATTCCATTTGATGTTAGTTTCAGAAAATTCATGATGTCAATCCATCTAGTTGACCTTTTTCATGAAATATACGACCTCCACTTTATAGTGGGTTGAATTAACATTTTAAACTTTACATCTTACACTAAGTTATACACAAATCGACAATTAAATAAATAATGAATGAAAGGACTTACTTGTGATAATCACAGGATAATATTACGTAACACTAAATAATAAATTAATTTCATTTAAAAGTATTGTCGGTTGGAAGTATTGGTGCACGAGCGGGTAGTGTGCAGCCGCGTGTCGAGTATGGACTGCGGTTGCCGTTGACGACGTCTAAACAACTTTGCACCAACACAACACCACCCCGAGTACCGTAACACATGGAGAAAAGAGATAGATTTACCTAAATATACCCTCGTATGACAAGGATGTGATAACGGGGTTGACTACAACATGGTTAGCGGCCAAGGCCCGTGCCCAGCCAAGAGTAACACGCGCCACGTTTTTATTCAACTGAATGGACAGCTGTTCGTTGAAGTACCCTCGTAAACCTAATAAGTGTCGAACGCAGAACAGGTTGAAAGCAGCCGACTATAATTGCCGTATAAATAACTGAGTCATTGTTCCGCAAGCTAATTCGCAAATGCATCGCTACTCACCGCAAGTAAGTATTTTACGTTTAGCGATAGTTCGAAAGTATGCCGCTAAATTTTTCATTGAGCTACAATGTAATTATTGGCGCTTACGTACTCTGTACAAACACAATTTTAATATTATGTCTTACTTTATTTTATAAAGTAGTGGAATAACATAGCATGTACTATTTGTTGTTTCTATTAATCGATACTACTTTCCACTCGGATCACAATTTTACCTGCAGATCATGTTGCAGTCTCAGATAGTAAACTAAACTACACTCTGTTAGAATATTGCGGTTTAATGTGTGAACATGTGGAAAACACGACGAAACAATTTAAATATTTCACCTTATTAGTACATGCCCACAATAAAGCTTAAAGTCTACTTATTGAATGAAAATGCTCGAATACTAAATTATTGTTAATGTATAGAAATAAGGCCAAAGCTTTTGGGGATCCTTAAAATATTTGACTAAGATCAGTCATGCTGGTTTAATTTGTTTTTTAATTGGTCTTATACGCGTTTAATTGGTTAAGGGCATGACTTTATATCGCCCGTATTGTTACGATAGTGCAGCTGCTGCAGAGAACACATCCACCTTTAAAACTTAAGCCCGCCACACACCTTCAGTTTTAACACTTAAAACTTTCATGTGTGGGTTGGGTTGGTTTCAGTTAAACTGTACAATTCTCAGTTTTACCTTTACGCATAAGTTTTAACTGTACAATTCGACTGATCAGTTTAAACTGAAGGTGTTTGTCGAAACTTGTATGGGAAATACTTTCAACTTCTTACTTTTCACATCATAACGAAGTTTAAATTCTTAGACGTGGCAATTGGATGCTCTAAAGTGGATTGATATATTTAATGACTGATATCTGGTTTCATCCAGCTTGTGTAAGGTCTGGGCTAACGAGACGTATCGCCCGAGTAGCAAGGTGAAGCGCAATAGCGATGTTACCTTTGTATGTCAAGATCTCATCTCTTTATCAATTTTCATGTAATGTACGGACATTCTCGATTATGACAGACAATTTTTTTTTCATAAAACTCTTGACGTTTATATTTTTTAACCCACTAAAATAAAGTAATGTGATGATTCAACACAATTTTCATTTTAGCTTCATAGAATCACTTGCTATAATTTGTATATTTTATTGAAATCGTGTATTTACAAAGAATTAAAGGTGAAATATCATAAATTTTTAAGTTGTACTGTCACGCGAACCCAAGTATAACATACACAAGTATACGGATGTTCTCGCACTTGTTTTTTTTTATTTTTCGGCCTTGAAAGTCTTTGGTTAAACTTTTTTAACGCTAAAGGTGCCTTGGGCGCTCCGGTTATATTTAATGCAGTCGTAGCTCGTAGCCACTTCTTCGTCTATGCGGCGTAATAAAATCTTTGAGTAGCATTTGGAACATTTTTATAAATAAAATATTTAGCTATATTATTTTAAATTATTATATTAATACACTTTTTACGATATAAATTATTATTTATAATAAAAGATATAACAAATTTAACATTATAAGTGTTAATTACTAAAAGTTAATCTATTAAACTAAAGCGAACATGAATGATAATTTGATATAGTGATGAAGTGTAAACAAAGTTGAATGATATCGATAATGCTTAGGATGACATTTCAAAATGAAGTATGTAAACAATGCCTCATTCACCTGTGCGTTGACGGCCCTAGCTGGGATTCTGGCAGCTGGCAGGTGTCAGCATGCAAAAGCCGCTGCGGCCGGCGACCGGCGACCGGCAAGTGCGGTTGCGGACGGACGCCAGCGGGCGCCAACCGGCGACCGTGCGGCGGATGGCGGCACAACTCTCACTGCGCGCGTCGCGTGTGGTTGTCACAGCTCTGCGCTCAGCACTTGCCCGGCACTCTCTCGCCCACCTCGCGCGCCAGTCCGCCACACGTTCGCTACGGCGGAAAAGCCTCGGTCCTCCTCAGTACCCTGCCACACCACCGTCGGAGTGCGCGTAACGAACCGCGCGGTTTCTCTTTGAATTAGTATGTGAATGCGACATTTTTTAACGTTGTTTGTTCTACGCGAAAATGAGTGAAATGTTATTGTTCGCTCACTGATCGCTACTTCGTGCGTTTACTTTGCTCTGCATTCGGACGTTACTCCATGAGGAACTGGTGTTATAAGTTTTAAGGTGAGCCTAATGTATTTTTAAATCGAGTCCATGACACGACGATATTGGCAATGGTTTTGCACTGCGATTACTTTTTCTGACAAAATTAATAATGTATTGATCCATTAATATACTCGATGTATGGTATTTACTATGAGGTACATAGTAAGGTGCGAGTGTATATTTCAATATCAGTGTCAAGAAAACTATGTTTATAAGTTACGATTAAGTTAAGACGGCCTACTTCCGATCGTCCGAAGTGGAGTGACCAAGTAAATACTGTGTTAGTATGTTGGTCGCAGGTTGTGATGCATTAAGAATTTTTATTATTTTTAAAACGTGTGAAAAGTTCTTTATCTGATTAAACTTAATAAAAATTGATGGAGAAATTTTATGTATTCAGATAATATTATAATATAAAATTTAATAAATACTTTGAACCGGAACATATTTAAACCAAAAACAACATTAAAAAAAATGAATACAGGACGTTTAACATAATTATACCTCGAAACATCAATTATTTGGTTCAGAATAACTATAATAACAATACGCAAACAATGTGTGTCGTCTAACCGTATTTTGACATTACAAAAAGAACCTCACTTAACAGGAAATAATAAATACAATATTGTAATAGTTGTTTGTATCGTTATATAAGTTTTAAATTATCTCAAAACATAATACAAATAACACATGTAGATCATTGAACTTTAGTTTGACCTACAACTCAAAACCGAAACCCCTTTCATATCTTAATAGCAAAAACCAAACGAAAAACACGCTTTAAGCTTTACAGCTCTAAGTTTAAGTAAATTTCATTTTATTGTATTGATATCAAAAAGCTTTCAAAATAGTCTAAGATTATAGAATACTGTTAAGTTTAATTTCACTATTTCTGCTTCAAATTAATCAGAAAATAAACTAAAATAATAACAAACTTGTATCTTTTAAAACTTTAAAGATACGATAGTAAGTTAATGTTTATACTAAGAAGGTGGGTTACATACAACATCGGTTTCACTTTTTCGTTACCAAGTCAAGATCGCCGAATGACGCAGTCTTTGCCAGTTGAATACGCTCTCTCTAGCTGATATTTATACGATTACGCATACCGACGTCGCTTTTTCAATCTCGAAACGCAAATACTATGACTATAACAGAAAGGATTTTT
>LD688948.1:2977552-3006024 GCA_003118335.3 Papilio memnon
TTAAATTAAAACATTACACTTAGTTTTTGTGATTCAGAAACTACGGCTCATATGTTATCAATCTTACTATCTTACTATTATTATGCGAAAGTTTAGTTGGATGGTTGGATGTTTGTTAGAGTTTGTAGCCTAAACTGCTGAACGGATCACTATGAAATTTGACATAGATGTAGAGGATAGTCTGGAAAAACACAGAGGCTACTTTTTTTTTTATTCTACGCGGACGCAGTCACGGGCGAAAGTTAGTATAACATATCTCATCTGGAGGTCATCCTTTTTATCTTACTCGGGGCACGTGGGTCAATTGTGGTCTGATTTTTCTTACGCGGCATTGCAGTTGTGTCGTTCTCGTTAGAAGTATCTAGTACACACTTTGGGATACTTTATAGAAGATTTCAATAGTGTTGTAAACTGCGTAGTTAATTTTGTTTGAGTGTAAACTTCGTGCATAAAATAAATGTACATATTATAGTTAACGTGTTACGGTAAGTCATGGCAATAATACCGTAAAGTTTACATGTTTAAGTTAAAAATAATAAGCTCTTAATTATTTATTTCTTAAGATTTCAATTATAACATATTCAAAGTATTACATACATTAGATTATTACATTCGAGTACAAATGTAAGATCGTCTTTGATGGCACTTAATAAAGATTTCAACTTACCTTTCCGATGGCAATTTTCAACAAAATCTATCTAGGTAGTATTAACGAATTAGTTTATCAGAAGACTGTTTTGTAGAATTGTAATTTAAAATCACACGTCTCGGTACTATATTAGTAGGAGGTTGCGGCGCGACTCGTACATTGGCTATCAAATGAGTAAAATTATAGCAAATTACCGACTCGTGTCCCAACCGCTGACAGTGTAATCTCCGTACCTAAAGTTATTAAGATTGCCATTCCTCTCGTTCAGTGTTGGTATAATAGAGTAATTAATAATCAGTTGTTTTATGGCTCAGTTTATCTTCCAATATTATTGGTAAACTCTATTTGTGATTTCGTTTAAGAATTAAATTCAATACTTTAGTATCAAAATATTTTTTTAACATTATCAACATAACTTTTCAACTTTGTAAGGTGGCCAAACATTTTTTTTTTATTTCCAGTAAAGAAGAACAATAGACCGTAATGTTTCAGAAAATTTAATTTTTCCTAGATATAGCTGGAACAAGTTACGAAATAAATAATATAAATCTTAAAAGCGTAGTAGTATTTCGAAATAAGCGGCTTAAAAAGTGAATTAGGCGCGTGGGCGTTCAATGTCATAATGCCATTCAAAGTTGTGGAAGCTGCTGAAGAATATAATGCAAGTGCATTCCGATGAGACTATGCGTCTACAATAGATGAACTATTAGTTGGAGAAAGTGAGTTCGATGAACTAAACGAGAGTGCATACACAAATATGAAAGAAATGCATATAGAAGTCGTGTACACTCATAAATATAATTTATTTACATAGTAAAGAAAAAGAGTCATTAACAGAGACTTTATGTTTTCTATTGTGAAACATTCGGATCCACTTATTCAAACAAAAAAGGGTCAACTATTCTGAAAACAGCCATATTTCCCGCCGCATAATTGTGAATCAGTAAAGACAATTTTGTACTATACTTGTATAAAAAAAAAATGACATTTATTATTTAACCATGTTTTGCACAATTATGGCAGTAAATTGTTCGTCTGTATAGTTAACAAATAAACTTCATATATTACATTGTGTTGAGCATATCGAGATATATTAATCCTAATGTTTTTCCTTATACATAAGAATAACCACATACAGGATAATTAATTTTAATACATTTGGTCCAAAATGAAACGTCGCAAACATGTATTTTAAGCTTCAATCGCCAATAACAATATATTTTCTGGAAAATTTATAGGCAAATAACTAAGCAATACCAGAGGCGATTATAGACATGAGATCAAACGGATCAATTGTCAATATCATTCTATTGATTAATACAGACCTTCTTTAGAGACGGTTATTATCTTGCTATGATATGCTAATATAATTATTTACTTAAGTACTGAGCGAACTCTGATATATAATCCTCATACTAAAATTAACCACCCCAAATATTATATCATCTTTCTGTTGATGGTATCACGTAGCTATTCAAATTGTTTGTATATTGTTGCATGTTATATAAAATCTAGACTAAATAACAACATAAAAGTTGTTATTGTAGTCTAAATTCCTTTCTGTGGTTTTACATACGGGTGATTTACAATGATAATTACATTCGAATTTCATAGTAAACTATACTTGAACTAAATATTTCTGCATTCAGAAAATTCTAAACATTACAAACATTCCTTAAATTAATAATTAAGTAATATTTGACCCCTATTTATTTGTTGAATGTCGATTCTAAGTTAATTCGTTAAACATGGTTATTTATAGAGTTATTTTAAAATCTATGGAGACGTATTGCCTCCAACTTTGGTCTACGTGTGTCTATTTTTCCAACCACGCTAAATAATACCAGAAACGTATATTGCGTAACGTCGAAAACTTAACTATACGAAATTGAGATTTCAATTTATAAAATGTTTTGAAACCAACAGGAAACAATTAGTGACATAATCTTTTGATTGTCTTTTAATCATTTGGAAACGATTTTATCTTTCCTCTGGCACTGCAAATAACACAAATGAAATCCGTGCCATCCGGCGCGTCGCGGCGCGACCAGCCACCGGCCGCCGGCAACTGTCACCACACTGCAAATCATTTGGCGATGTTGTCGTAAACCTGTTATTCCTCATACGCCTATTCTAGAAATCTAAACTAGACTAGGAAACTAAATTAACTATGTACCTGTAGAAATTCATAACCTGTTAGACTATCTAAGAAAGTGCTTAATACATTTTTTATGTCTTGGACAACAATAGTTGGATGGTGGATTATGTTATAACTAACAATTCTATTCATTTTCAAATTCTGAATCACTTTTTACATTTATATTTAGCTGTATAAGATTTTAAAATAAAAAATCTAATACATATTCAAAATCGATAATTCGATTCGAGTTTCACTTATTATAATTGAATTGAATTAAGCAATTCCAAGTTCTCATTCAGTACAATTGATTGAAAAATTACGTATAAATTTGTATTTACTTTGTAAATTTTGGTATTAAAAGATTGCATATTGTAGGAGAAACAAGATTATATTTTAGGCAAAAACGTATACTTTTTAATCAGAGCCAAAAATAATAATTAGTCATATATTGTTCTTAAAAATGCGCTAAGGATAAAATGACGATGACATGGTGTCGGCAGTGACGCAGTGAAAGTGGAAGAGATTAAACTTTTTGAGTAAGATTATTGTCGTGTGCTCGTCGCGATGAAAGTGCAGGCAGCCGATTATCCTTAACACGTGATACGGAATTTAATGCACTCCTAAGATAATTACACGGCTCTAATTATTAAGGATTAATAACATTTAAAAAAAAAACAATTTTTATAAAGAAAAATATGATTATCGTAACATTATCTCATCATCTAACTCAGTGATTCTCAAACCCGACGGACTACATAATGGCGGGAAATTCTGTTGGGGTTCATAAGGTGAAAAATAAATGAAGCAGTAGGGAGATTTCAAAGAAATAAGTTTGATAGAAACGTCTTACATACTTTAGAGCTTATAATCGTCTTCTCATATCCACATTAGCCTAGTATTTTGCCGGCCCATGTGAAGGGATTAAGGCTCTATGCTTAAGCCGTGTAAACGAATACCGTTAGCTTCAGCTGGTTTATAAATCGCGAGCGTGCGTTGTCGGAAATTCTGCGAAAAGTGCATGTGTAGAATGTCAACTATCAACTCTCTATTACCAACAGTAATTTATACGAATATGGCTCATATGTGCGCTATCGAATTTTAATATTAAATCTATAATGCTATAGTCCAGTTTAGTGATAACATCCAATAAGATTATGTGGGTTTCTTGCTGACTGCTAGAAATTAATGGAGGAAAGGAGTACATGTTGTCTGGGAATCGCACATACCACTGTAATTAATTGTTTGTTGCAAAAATCCTTCGTAATTTTCGAACTATCCGTTTCGATTTTATTATACTATGTATAAGTTATAATCGCTAGTTTAATCGTTATAAAAAATAGCATAACAGATCTGTTCGTGATTTGTTTGGATGAACAAAAACAATGAGTTCAATGCTATGTAACGGTATTAAATCTCGTTTCGTTAAATGTTTTAGAAATGGTTGCTTATTGAAACGCAAAATAATAATAAACTCGCTTCATGTAGCGTATTGAATATATTTTTTATTCGTTGTTTAGTAATGTTTTTATAAGAAAAAATGTTAACTCTACACGTAGAGACGAAATAGATTTATAACTTTAATAGAATTCGAACATGTATCGAATTTATACATCGAATTCAGGCGCAATTTGTAAAAGGCTGAATTTGATCTTCTAATGTCACACTTGATTAAGAATGAAGTTGAATTTAAAAGTCTGAATTTGATTTTATTATCTACATCAAGAAAAGCAAAAGGAAAATGAAGGTTATGATGTCTTTAGAAACTTTATGCACTCACTACGGCTGGAAATTATAATTTGCGTGCGGGTTGTCACAACGGATACTGCACGAATTAGCTAGCAAATGTTATCCTATGAGATTTTCGCCAAAATATAAAGTTTTATTTTTCTTCGTCGTCTTATTTTAAAACAAGTAACACTTATCTTATAAAAGTTAGAACTGTTGTTTTTCAGTAATCAGTCAGTAATTATATATATCAGTTTCAGATTTTAATTCAATAAATACAGATAAAAAGTAAATATAATACAAAGGAACTTACATTTTGCAAACATCGTGTTCAACATTTTTTTTTAAATTGTGTTGTTATTATTACTATATAGCTACAATTAGTCTAGTCACGTAAAATTTTTGGCGGCAACCCTACTATTGTCAGTAACAGTGGCGTAAGCGTTGGCGCTAACGAGAGAGACTCGTGTGTTTTCACCCTCACTGTTTAAACAACTTTACACAGACTGATTCGTCACTGTAACATAATATTAAATCTTAAAGACTGCATGTAATACGTTAATTTATATGAAAGTACTCCATTGTTCATTTTTATTATAATACGTTAACTATAAGGATACTTAGACTGTTTCGGTATTTAAAACGCAGTCGTTGAAATATTTCGAAAACTGATTGAATACATGTTCGTTAAGACCCCTCATTGTATTAAACAGCTGCTGAATGCGATCGTCAGTTCAGACCGTGCGATACCGCCGGCCGTCACTTTCCTTCCAACAAAGCAATGAAGCGAGGAGAAAGTGCCGACCTCCACGTCCGTGCCAACAAACACGCTGACTCATATACTGAACACATCATTTTTGTTAATGAATTACTATACAAACAGAAACAAACTTAAGACTACCAAAGAGGAACAGCTGTCTAGCTGTGATATCGTTTTGATTGATTAATCTCTTCTACAATTTTACGGTAACGTAAAGTTGCAAAATCAGTTATTGTCTCTACTCTCTATATATTTACAAAGTATAGAATAACTTCCCTATGTTTAAAACTTCTAGAACATGTTTTTTAATGAACAGAATCTTGTTTACCTCTTAATGTTTTTGTATGTGAATTACATACCGTCATATTAATTATGTTTGTTAGTTATGTAACTAAGATTAAATAAACAGAAGTAAGCGTAAACACGTTTTTGCAGTTTTATCTTTAAACATTGCGACTGGTTTCTGAAAGTGTATGCCAGGTTTATCACACGTCTTATTTTGCTAATTTCTATAATAACAAAGAGTAATTTACACAATAGTAAACTCGACTAATAGTAGCTAAGTGTTACATATGGTAACATGATAAAATAATTGTATTACAAGTTAACAGTTTTTTTGTAAAGTCTGATTTCATGTCTAAATATTTAATTAAATTAAATAATTCAATTTCTGCTTATACTATTGTTGCCATGTTTTATCTCGATGCTCACTTTCTACTCGAATTCTTTAAATCACTTCACAACTATACGATGGAATTTTAATTTTCTCTATTCAGATGCGTTCTCAATAACGTAAAAGCTAATTGTAAGCTCCCGGGGAAAGCTTACGCAATGAAATCCAACGTTTATGAGTGATTGCTTATAGCGTAAGCGGAGGTAATACTTCAAGCCGCGTATCACAAGCCGCAGCCGTAGTTTATTACTATAATGTGACCATTTAAGCGTCATAATGTAATTTATGTAAGCTTCTTATAGATATTACGAATCCTATGTGCATTTACTTTCACTTATTTCTATGAAATAATGTTATATTATACATGAATTTTATTGGTAAATTGATGTTTTGAAGTACATGACAATAACTTATATTACATTGGAAACTATTTTTAAAGTTTTACGTAATTTATCTGAAAATATTTTATTCTTATGAAGATAATGTAAGCGAAATGGATAAAACGAAGCTAAACAAGACATTTTCTTAAGCATCGTTTCCTTTTTTACCACCAGAATAAACTGTCTTTTATTCCAAAGGAAAAAACTTTTTAAACAATAAAATATTCCCCGTCGTCTCAAAGGTGAATCTTATCCAAAGCTTTTGTAGAAGTGACAAACACAGGTGTCCCTTTGGTGTATATCTACAATACTGGCATTATTTAACTAAGCATACATTTTGTATCTATTGACAAAATACTTTTGTACTTATGAAACCATTTTGTTTGTTGCAGTCCATCCTTCAGCACGCCTCAGTTATGATCATTAGAATACCATGTCTCCTATTAATATTAGCAAGTATCCTATTTACACAGATAACAGGTAAGATTACTTATTTTTAAAACATATTTTGTATTAAAAAAACTTTGACTTAAATTAACAACATATTTTAAGTCTAGATTAGTGTACATTATTTAGAAAATATTATATAATAATGCGCACTTAACTGTTTATAGGTAGCCCCTTCATACAACAGAGTGCAAGAAGTAAAAGGCCTCTTATAAGATGGAGGCCGCCCACCGATACCTGGAGTTGGACCTCGACGCCAAGAAACGAGGAGCCTTTCTTCAGACCTTCCAATTTTACTCACAAATTGCCGCCGACAGCAAACGAAACTGAAATACTGGCGCAAATATCTTCCTTAAAGAGAAATTACTCGCGTCTCCTTTGGGACAGCGATAAAAGCACCAATTTGCCTTTATTTGTCGACAAAGCTTTGAAACTTCTAAATTTAAAACAAGTGTACTATGAAGTGGAACATTCAGTGATGTCGAGGGTGTCGTGTACGGCGTGCAAGGCGGGCGCCGGCCTGCTGCAGCATTACATCAAACTGGGCAAAAGTAAGGAAGAAATAAACAAAATGATCTATCAGTTCTGCGTCTCCCTCAATATACAGTCGGCGCGGGTTTGTGAAGGTATAACCAGATTGTTCGGGGTAAGGACCTGTTTCCTCTGCTGCTAAGCTAATCTGTGATCATCCTAAGATGAATAACATGTTATGTTTGTTCCAGAGCGAGGTTGTGTACGTTTTGAAAAGAATTACAATAGGGCCCAATGAGATTTGCAGTTTTGTAATTGGCGATGCTTGTGGCGATGTGTATAATCCTTACCACGAATGGGAAGTGGCGTTCCCGCCGGTGCCGAAGCCAGTCGTGAGGACATTGGAGTCGCCAATGGAAAAAGCCCCGACATTTAAAGTCCTTCAAATATCTGATACTCATTTCGATCCCTACTACGCTGAAGGTATCTATCAACATTTTTCAAGTTGTTTATTGTATGTAGAGCCATGGGCTCCATGATCTGTCGTCATTGTTGCCGCATCATCACGAGTAGCATTTTTTTGTATATTCCAGGTGCTAATGCGGAGTGCAACGAACCCCTTTGCTGCCGGGCGTCCAGCGGGCCCGCGATGACGCCAGGCGGCGGCGCCGGCCGCTGGGGTGACTACCGCAAGTGCGACACGCCGAAGCGTACCATCGACCACATGTTGAAGCATATAGCTGACACGCATCCCGTACGTAATAAAAACCTACACGAAGCTTTACATTTATTATAACTATGAGGTAAAGGTACAATACAGCCGACATACAGCAATTAGTCTGAATCAACTTGGTTAAAATAATTTTCGATGTAATTTTCTCTATAAGTACGAAAACATTTCATGAGACTTGTTTTTGTTCGAGTAAACCATATACACATATTTTTAGTTCCTAAATGTTTGGTATTCATTTCAGGACATAGATTACATTCTATGGACGGGAGACTTGCCGCCGCACGACGTTTGGAATCAGACTAAAGAAGAGAACTTGAAGGTGCTTCAGGAAACTGTTGTGCAGATGTCGGACATGTTCCCGGGGGTTCCTATATTCCCTGCTCTCGGCAATCACGAATCTTCCCCGGTAAATAGGTAACAAAATTCACTACTCTTTTTGTTACCTTTCAAAGTACTACGAGTACCTATGTACTACTCAAACGGAAATTTATTTATGGAATAATTTGCAAAGATTTCGTATCTTGATTGTAATTTATTCAATTGTAGTAGTAATTGTAATAGAAACAAAGGCATTTATTACTCATTGCAAGTTGCTTACTAAACGCAACAAATATTTATCTTGTACCATTTAAGTCCTCACATCTGTTTAGGGGCAATCTTATATTGAATACGAATAAAATACAGAAAAACATGACTATAAAGAGTTATTAATTTGATCATTATCATCTTTAATTCGAATGAATAATGTTCTTTTTTTATTTATTTTTACAGGGGGGCTTTGTTTGTGGGGGAGATGATGTAGTTATTTTGCTTAAAATCCAGTCAAGATATGTTAAGTTCGAAAACCGTTTATGTATTTCACAGTCAGACATTTATTGATTATTTAAGCAGTCCGATATCGTAGATTTCTCATACACAAACTAAGGGCTAAGGGACGCTGTTAGTACCTAATAAACGTGAAGTTTAACAGTAAGAAAATATTTGAATATAAGATAATGTGTTTAGCTTCCCGCCGCCGTACATCTCGTCCTCGGAGTCTAACATCGCATGGCTGTACAACGAGTTGGACGCACAGTGGCGGCGCTGGCTGCCGGCCGGCGTGTCACACACGGTGCGTCGCGGCGCCTTCTACTCCGTACTCGTGCGCCCCGGCTTCCGCATCATATCGCTCAACATGAACTATTGCAACAACAAGAACTGGTTAATATGACAAACATTAAGTACTAGGCTCTAGAATTGGGGCAATAGAGTACTCTTATTTCCGATTGCAAAAGAAAATCTTTTGTACGCGCTTGCTCGTGGGATAAAAGAATATGCTATATTCCCGACATGCCAAAACAAACGGAGCTACTCGTACATATCAACACAATCATCAAGCTTTTCAATGTCCGAAGTAAACATAACTTTTTGTTTTTTCAGGTGGTTATTACTGAATAGCACAGATCCAGCTACGGAACTGCAATGGCTGATATACGAGCTGCAGTCTGCGGAATTCAGCGGAGAGAAGGTGCACATCATCGGGCACATCCCGCCCGGACACTCCGACTGCCTCAAAGTCTGGAGTCGCAACTACTACGCCATCATAAATCGATATGAATCAACTATCACCGCTCAATTCTTCGGTCATACGCATTTTGATGAATTCGAAGTCTTTTATGACCCTAACGATCTTGGTATGTTACCTTCAAATGGAACATTTTTAATACTATCTAAATTGTGTTTCTTTTGTTTCGAAATAAATATTATAGTTAAATTTTAATTTCAGGAAGAGCAACCAGTATCGCCTATGTTGGACCTTCGGTATCGCCATATTATGATTTAAATTTAGGTTATCGCATTTATTACGTAGATGGAGACCACGATACTACAACGAGGGTAATTCTATTATTGTTATTGCTTAAAGCTCTTTTTTCCTGGTACGTAGGAAAGTTTTTATAATTTTATATTCTTTGTAGCTTGTAGTTGATCACGAAACATGGATTATGAATCTCAAAGACGCTAATCTTTTTGGCTACCCGATATGGTACAAGTTGTATTCGGCTCGATCCGCGTATCAAATGCAATCGTTGCGGCCGCAGGATTGGGATAAATTCATAGATGATATGACATCCAAAGAAGACGTTTTTAATATGTATTTCAAGTAAGTGGTTATGCATATTTTTTTCATTAAGATTCAAAGCTTAATTAAGCCTATATATAGCGTTAAATTACGATATTTATCCAGCACTTATTTATTACAAACAGGCTCAGGCGATTTTTTTTTCTAAATAGAATTTTCTTTATTATCGGTATTCGGGTTTTGCATTTCTGTTAATTTCCCACATATAACAGCTTTGGTATAATTGTATTGTTCATAGACATTATTGGAAGAACAGTCCCCGTCGTGGGTCATGTGACGGCGAGTGCCGCAAGCGTCTCATATGCGACGCGCGCTCGGGCCGCTCCCACGACCGGCGCGCCCTCTGCGGCCACATAGAGGCGCGCATTGACAGCACTGCGCCCGCGCCGCAGACGTGGCGCGCCTGGCTATACAATGGCCTGTCTGTTTCGTAAGTTACAAACGCTTCTAACGATCACTTTCACCACCTTACAAACTTATAGCATTGCTGTAAAATTGACTGCTTTTATGCTATCTTCGTGCTTAAATGCACTTAATATTTTGTAATATGCACCGACCCTTAAAAATTGGCTTTTATATTCTTTACAAACTAAACGAAAAAATTAAGAATAAATTTTTAATTTAATAAAATGATTTTCTTTGACAGAGATAGTCCTAGTGTACAGCAAATATAGACGGTGGTGGCTTACTTTTAGGTCTGCGAATAAAATATGGTGGATGAAGGACTTGTAAATAAGTATGTATTGGAACGTAACCAATAAGTAAACATTTTAACATAAATAAAATAAAAAAATACACTACTAACATAGATTTAAGCTATAAACTAAAACAATTTATTTTAGTAATAGTCTCAGCTTTCGTTTTCCCAGCGATTTCATTTTTTTTTGGCATTTCGTATATTGCTAAAATGTCCAAATTAGATCTCCAGCTAATTCTACGGTGGTGGATCTAAGCTAAGGGCTCAAAATAGTTTGCAATAAAACACTTTCTGAAACTTGCATTTTTTCCATCTCTAATTTATTTCATTATCCCATTTTTATTACAGGAGTTTTTTTTTTGTTCGAATTAACGTTCAACCATTTTTTAATCTGTAAAAGTATTCTTCGTGAGGTTTTAGTGTTTTCAGCAGAATATTAAATTCCATTCGCAGGCAGTGCAGGATTCAGCAGTAATAACGATTTTAAAATACATTCAATGTTTCCAGATTATCAATGTTGATGCAATTACCACAAGTGGCATATCAAATACCAAAGTTTATAATGGGATTGGGATGAAGTTTGAAAAGAGCGTGAGCAGAGGTCAAATTGAATTGCACCACCGGATTTAGTCGCAATGAGAACATTTTTACTAAGTTACTTGTAACAAATATTTCTATTATAATTTATTTTTCTTGTTTCTTTAATTTTTGTTTGTATAAATATTTGGAGATTTTATTTTTTTTACATATTGTTATCAATTTTGTGAATTCACGTGATTCAAAGTTGATGAATTTTAATGTTGTTAATATCTGTACATACGATTTGTAAATTTGTAATAAAAATAAGGAATAAATTGGTTTTTATTAAAACTACGACATTGTTTGGAGATTTTTATTTTTTCTAAAATCATTAAAAGAGAGCATTCGTTTGTTCAAAGTATTAAATTATATAAATACTAATTATTATAGAACGTGGACGCCATATAACGAAAATATACATCACAAAGACAAAATTGTATTTTTTTAAATTCAACCAAAAGTATATTAACGTTATACGATGCCGAACGTCGGAAAATTAAAATCGAATTATACAATTTGCGTGTAAAAGAACACTTAAATTAGAATGCTCACAAAGGCTCGTATCATACACAAATCAGCTTAATTCCTCAAGCCATCATATTTACACTTATCATTAAAAATGACACAAAAACAAAACACCATTTATGGCTTCCGGTAAATTCAATTAATAAAATCAGTCATTTTTTAACATAGAGTTTCTCCACTTCTAAAACGATATTAGTAATAAAGGTGGCACTACATTACATGTACTGTGGCATTGGTATTTAGTTCTGGTTTATTTGTACTTTGCTTGTTTGTTGAGTATCATTTTAATATCAGAATTGGAAATGTGTTAAGGTTGTTGCTATACATATAAGAGCTAAGATGTATTAACCAATTTATTTAGATTCACAATACCAATTCTACATAAAAAAAATAGTAAAAATCAAGATTTAAAACACCTAATGTAGTACCGCCCTATTGCTTTTTCAGTTTACAATGTATGAGTTATCAAATTAAATTTCATGTAAATTAGTTGAATTTTTACTGAGTTAGCCAAAAACAATTAAAACCCTTATGTCCAAATATGTAGAAGAAAACTTACCGACATTTTTGTAAAAAAAAAACTAGCAAAACTTTCAGGTATATTGGTAAAATGTTACAATACCCAAAATTATAATTTTTAACCTTCATTGCGACATGTAGATCTGAAATATTTGAGCCCTAAAACTATTAAGTAGAAAGTCTTAAATAATAAATGCAAGGAACATTTAAGTAAGAAAACTGCAAAGTGGTAAGAAAATAAGAATAAAGAATAGCATGAAAAAAGAAAAGAAGAAAAAGTCATTTAAAAGACTTAAAATTCAGATTTCACAATCTTTAGTGACTGTAACTTATAATAATTTTTTCAACATATTTTGTGATATTTATAAATTGTTTTAAAAAATAATGCATCCGCAGTTATTACTAACAATTACCGAAAGATAATTTTAGAACTAGGCATAGTTTATAGTTGTCTAAACATTGATGTTTCAAATCCACAGATTGTCAATAATTTGTAAGGCACATTCAAGAATTTTAAAATATTACTAAGATCTATAAATTAAGAGAAAAATTACATTAAAATTACACACAAAACATCAAACTTATAATAAATGCAAAAGAAATGTGATGTACATCATCAGTTAAAACTAATCAAGAAAAACTAATGAGTATATTTAAAAATACGAGAATTATATTACAGTCTTGAAGATGTTAAAAGGACAAAGAGGAATCCATGAACTAATCCTACTGTTACTATGACTGTACCAAATGTAATATCACAGTGAACAATATTATAGCCTGCCCAGAAATATAAACAACCCACAGATGTAATAAAGCCTATTGGAATATCCTCAGGCCAGGATTTTTATATTCTTGGTTAGGCTATACATCCTACTCCATACACTATAGTAGTATCCATTATGGCCAAAGTTTAAAAATACCTTGATTGAGAAAAAAAAATTAAGTTTATCATTACAAATTCATACTCAATGTTAAAACTGTAAAAAAAAGCTAGTCTTGTCTATTGTATCAGTCAAGGCAAAAATTGTTTCATCTATGAGGTCTGCAATTAACTAAAGAACCACACTAATTAAAAAAAAAACATACTGTCATGTCCAAGTACTAAAATACTTATTTTCTATGTATCAATAAACCAAAATGAGGTATTAGACAAAACTTTAAAATACTAGGAATTACCAAAAAAAATTTAAAACATGGCACTGCATCAGACCTTGGGTATATCCAATTATTAATCTCAAACAACATTCATTCTGTCTTTTATACAATGATTTTAAAAATCATTAAAACTATCTTTGGATATGGAATGTAACAGCATTAATTTTACAAAAGCTCACTGGGCAAATGCTTTGCATTTACAATTACAAGTCACAAGAGTCTACGTAAAATTCGCTTACTCTTCTTTGTGCATATCGCAAATGAATTTTTCTTCCTTTTTGTTGGACTAGGACCTTCTAAGTCATATTGGCGGCACTTCCTGCCTGGATGTCTGTCACAGCGACAAAATCTACAAAACTGGTAAGCACAAGTGTCATTGGTGCATTCAACCCATTCCTCATCAGAGTCCTCTTGGTTTACTTTAGCCGGTTGATCACATCTGGAACACACAACTTGTATTCTGGAATCTAAAGATGCAGCCTGGAATGTAAATATATATTTATCAGTACAGAAGTAAATAATTGAATAGCATTTTATCAGAAATTTCTAGTTTATCTATGCTATACTTACTTTAGTAAACTTTTTGAATTTGTTAGTTCTGGGAGTACCTGGGGGGCTGGCTACTGAGCTCTTTGTGGAGTGAGTGTGGGCCACATTGTGGACCCCCATTGGTAATCTCACAACCCTGTGACACATGTCCTTTGGTGTTGTACCTTTGTTCTCTTGATTTTCCTTTTCACTTTGCATAAACTGGACAAACTTTTGCTTCACAGTTAACTTCTTACTAACTTCATCCCAAACTTTCAACCATGTATCACTCACTAAACTAAAGTTATAAATATCTTCATTAGATAAGTATTTGAATATTTCCATAATTGGAGGCATAGCTGCATGCTCATATAACATTTTTATGATATCAATTTTTTTGTTAGGTTTGATGTGGTATGATTTAACTTTCACAGCAGACGGCTGCTTCACCGGTTCTAACAGTTCAATGTCACATGAAAGAGAATGGGTTATTAATTTTTTCACTGGTCTCCTCAGACTTAAGGGGCTATTTAACTTACAACTGCTTCTACAAATTTTCTTAACAGGTGTTGTAGGATATGATATTTCATTTACTCCACATTCATGCTGATAATTAAACTCCTGCAAAATGGTATTTGTACATCTAGTAGAGCCTTTACTTTTCATTTTACTCCCATCACTAAATTTAAGTTTACGTAAACACCCAGCTATAAGAGTTGTGGGTGTTGGAATTGAAGAGGTTTCTTCAACATTTTCTATTTCCTCTTGAAAAGGCCGCTTGACTCCACGTCGATTTGCAGGAGACTCTCTATTGTTTTCGAAACTAATGGAACTTGAACAGTTATTGTACCTCTGACCTAACCGAAGTTTCACTTCAGGAGTAATATCATAACACTCCACTTGAATTTGGCAAAATTGCCTCCGTACGACAGAATTAAGACTGTCGTTTGATATTTCTGAATATTGGAATGAGCCTGGAGTATAAGATGTATGATAGCCACTATCTTCATTCTTCGAAAATCTGTTAATGTTATCGTATGTTATCGATGGTGTCGCAGGCTCCATGAAATCCGAATGGAAATCCATTTTAATAGGTTATTCGTGTTTCCGTATTAACACAAAACCGAAATCAGCATCTTTCAGTTTGCATCACAACGAACGCTTCTTAATTCTTAACCGTCTATCTACTCAAGTTGAAATAAACTACACTAGATCACATTTGATTTTCACAATTTATAGTTCTCACTTAAATGTAATTGGACCATGTGTTAATATTTTAATTTCACTGTCTTAATAAGAAAATATTCAAAAGCTTTTATGAAAATATTTAACAAACTTCAAAGTCTACAAGCGATAGCCATGACAGCTAAGCAAACAAATTCGAATTCTAATTATCTATGGTATGGATAAGCATGAACAATGAACAATACAAATCAAATAGACCACTTCGACATCGAAAAAACTTTGACATTTTGACTGACTTCGATTTAACAGGTTAGTCCAGTCCACTGATCAATAAGAGAAATGATCAAATTATCTATAGAAATTACTGGAAAGGTCGTTGTTCGTAAATTACGCTCTTTGCTTCGTTCTGACTTAAAAGCACCTTTTATGATGTGATTTAATAATTTAAGACCTATAGCGGGTTTGTCTACGGAGCTGTTTCCTTAGTGTTAATCTTTCCTCCCGTGCCATTCTATTTATCTTCTAATACGATACGACATCCACATTCTCATTCTTTTTTATCTCTAAAAGTAATTAAAGTCGTATAGAATCACGACCGCTACCAACCACTTTCGTCAGTTTTGAATTAAAAAAAAATTTTTGGAGTTCTATATCAGATTGAGTTTTATTACAGCTGTCGCCCGCAAACTTCGTTAGCGTGGAATTTGAAAAAAAAATGGTCGTCTATAATATTCCCGCGTGCACCTACTTTTGCCAGCTATCTTCCAATCAAAGACCGGTTCAAATCGGTCACCCGTTTCAGAGATTGCGGTCCGGTCGCCATTTTCAGGGCCGAATTAAAAAAAGTAGCCCATAATATGCCCGTCTATGTCAGCTACCCTTCAGTGAATGTCCGGTCAAAATCGGCCCAGCAGTTTCGGAGATAACCGCGGCAACGCGGCTTGCGGACAGACAGACAGACGGACAACAAATTTTTAAGTGCGATTTTCGTTATCAGCAACGCAAATACATCATTTTCCCGAAATCTGGTAGTTTTCCTTTGATATTACAAACAGACACTATCACGATTTGTTATCTATGTTCGTTGATTTGTTTTTTTTTTGACGTAAATGGAGACACTTTTGACTGACACTTCTGACTTTTGACAGTGAAACAGAAACAGAAAAGAGAAGCCAAAGTCATAAAGCATCACACAAAATGTTATAGTATTGTAGTTTATGAAATGCATAATATTTAGTTTAAGGTGTTTAAGTCAACATATTCAACCCTTTTATTATGAAAACATGGCAATGAATTTTGAAGCATTATGTCGACTGTGTGCAAAGGAAGATGAATTTACAAAAGACTTGCTACACGAAAGCAACCAGAATCTCCTTAAATTAATCAAAGAATTTGTAAATATTGTTGTATGTATTTCTTTTAATATTTTACAACTAGTACTTCTATACTATACTTTACTTCAAAAATGGAATATATTTTTAAAGTTTCGTAGGAACCACAACTTTATAACATAACATCGTTTGAGATCACTTGTTTTATTTCAGATCAGTGATAACGATAAATTACCTACAAAGATATGCCTAAACTGCGAAGAAAAAATGGTAGAATTCCAGTTGTTTGTTTTGGAATGCTTTAAAGTTCAAAACACATTAAAAGACATTCACAGGAATCTCAACATAAAGCAGGAACATGTAGATGTCATCATTAGTCCATCCATTAAGTATGAGGTTTGTCAAAATGTCTATATTAATTGTTGATTAAATAATTAATTGGTGAAAGAAGATAGAGTTAAAAGACTAATTTCAAAAGTGAGTTGCAATGTATGGCAGAGACAATATCACAGAGAAAATTCATAAATTGGATTAATATGTTAATATTAGCATGGTCGGCTTTATAATCCATTAGTACAATTGTTTAGAACCCCTACAAATTCCCCACTATATTTGCCTTGTCGGCTTATATTGTAATTTTTGTAAAAGTTGTGTATCTTAATAAATGCAAAATTAACATTTAAAGTATTCCTTATGTTTTAAGGTTAAAGATGAATTAATGCCAGAAGAAATAGAAAGTAAGTATTTTGTTATATATTTAGTTGCAACAGTGTAATAGTGTGTAAGATGCGATTTTCACTATTGCATTGTTCTTAAACTTTGATGATCAGTAATCATATTTAAAATATTCAATCAATGTGTAGAAGCAATATACCAAGTATGAACAGTCAGGGAATCGTGGTGTTCCATCTTAAAACCAACAGAACAATAACCAATAGGGGGCTTTTAATGTGTCTGTACTAAAAAGGGAGGTAAACGGCTAATTGCTTTTTATAATTATCCCATTGTTTGTGCAACTCACTGCTACCTAATTGGTTATTTGTAAGAAGAGGCGGAGTTTATCTTGTTTTAAGGAACAAGGAATTTTTTCTAGTTCCTGTGTTTCAGTGGAACCGCAACTGTACTATATTAAATACTACCTGTTACTTGCAACTTCGCCCGCGTTATTTTAAGAAATAATGAAAAAATGTGTTACTCACTGGTAACATAGCTTTTTAATGGTGAAACAATTTTTGAAATTGGCCCAGTAGTTTTTGAGTTATTTCAATACTTACAAAAATCCAAATTTTTCCTCTTTATAATATTAGTACAGACTAATTGGATTTATGTAAATTACAAACAGGTGTTGTCGAGCATGGGCCGTCATTGGCAGCTATGGCTGGAATCGTCATAGAATGTGAAAGTATTGATGTTACCAAAAAGAATGAAAAATATGAGAATGAGGAAGAGTATCAGACGGATGACGATGATGATGATGATGACGACGACGACGAAGATGACGACGAAGATGACTATCTAGAGGAAGTTTCAATAGCAGAATTGAAACAAATAAAAAAGAAACGTATTAAAAGAAAGTCGTTGACTGAAGAAGAAGCAATAGAATTTCAAAAAGTACTCCAAAAGTCAAATATTAAAGTAAAAGACATAGTTAAGTAAGTAGAAATAAGACTACTAATTTTGACTGGTCTTAAAATATTTAAAAGTATGTAATAAGTAGCCTGTCTATTCTAGACTATGCTCTACTATGCTCTATATGTCTATACGAAATTTGAGCAAGATCTCTTGAGCTATTTTGATCATATGTCGTAAGAAATATGCACCCATGTAAACTTTTCCAATTATAATATTGGTAAAAAGTTGTGTGAACTCACCTTTCAAAATAAAAAAACATTTTATTTGAAAGTAATAAATTTCCACCAATTTTTAATCAATCTTAAAAATTATGTTTATCAATATGTTACAGATTAAAATGCGATGTTTGTAAAGAGTTGTTCAAGTCGTGGAGCGCTCTGGGCTTTCATTACGCAAAAAGGCACAAGAGCAAACCGCTTGTGTTCTGCATCTGCGGCTTCGTCATCCGGTCGAAGAGTGTGTTGTACAAACACGTGTCCGATCACAAAATAGAAAGTAGGAAATTTAGAACGGCCACAGATTCCGATGGAGACAAAACGGATGATCCCAAACATTCGAGCCTTAATGTTAAAGATTTTATTAAGTATATAATTTTTTTTAATTGAAATAATTTGCATTTTACATTTAAATTTTATGTTTAATCTTTGTTTTTAGTTTCATATGCCATATTTGTGAGAAAGAATGTTCGAGTTGGTACACTCTGAAGGCGCACTGTCAGCTGGAACACGACGCTATGCCTTACGTTAAATGCGTCTGTGGGATAACGCTTAAGTCTAAATCTGTTCTGTATAAACATGTTCAAGATCATAAAAATCCTAATTTCCTAGCGTATGTAAAGTTTTCAATATGTTAACTTTAGCCTTGATAATCTATACTAATATTATAAAGAGGAAAGATTTGTATTTTTGTATTTTTGTATGTATTGAAATAACTCAAAAACTACTGGGCCGATTATAAAAATTCTTTCACCGTTAGATAGGTAATTTATCTGTGAGTAACATAGGCTAAATTTTTTAATTTTACGCGGGCGAAGTCGCGAGCAACAGCTAGTTTATAATAAAGTCAGAGAAATCAATGTTAGTGCTGTCGCCACGGATTGTCGTTCAATTTCCAGCCTAGGCTGAATAATGGTTTTGTATTTATTACAAGTTAATCATTAACAAATGTTTTGGGTGTATGTGCACCATCACATGTGGTCATTTGCTTGTATAAATCACTTGTAATACGAATGCTAATCCTGTCTACCCCAAAAGACTAGTTCAGTGGACTTCTATATAACTGTAACTTTCTAAATATTGCTACATAAGCATTACTAAATTTGAAAAATTACAGTAGCTTTTATTTGATCTGTTTTTAGCACAAATGTTTATTTTAATTTTATATGTGCAAATATGTCTTGTTATAATTACCTATGTTCGTGTTTTAGCTGTGATAAATGTCCTAGAATAACAAAGACAATGGAAGCGTTGGCGAAGCACAAAATGCGTCACATACCGAAGTGCGAGCGTCGCTTCTGCTGCGCCACCTGCAATAAAGCCTGCAACAGCCGCGAGACGCTCAAGTCGCACGAGAAGTCGCACATACCTATAGAAGAGAGGAAGGTGTTCCGATGTGAATTGTGCGATCTCAAGTAAGTTGAAAAACTTCGTACGATTAACAAATAATATTTACAGCATTTCTCCAATTGAAAAATCAATTTATTTATTATATAATATAATCAAGTAACACTGCAAAAAAGGTTTTTTATGTATGAAAGTTATTAGTTCTTGGCAAAATGAAGATATAATTTTATCAATATTGTAATTGTTTGCACTTAAAAGATTTTGCAGCAATAGCCCTGTCCATTGCCACCTGATTATCAATGGGGAGGGCGGCGTGGGCCAACAGTACATTTTTTTATTCAAAAGAAAATATTTATCAACTTGTCCAGTTTAATGAGTGTGTAATGAGAAACTGACAACTCGTCTAAGTTATCTATGGGTTTCTTAGGATTATAGACACCTTAGTTCTTTTATTTTGCAATATTCGAGTCTAGGGGAACTATAAGGTATATGCGTGTGGTATAGGTTCACGACGCGTTCGTCAGCGGCGTCGCACAAGCGCGTGGTGCACGACAAGATAAAGAGCTACGTGTGCGACCTGTGCGGGTACGCGTGCGGCACCAACGGCGAGCTGCGCCAACACCGCGCCATACACAGCGACGACAAGCCCTTCGTCTGCAGGAAGTGCTCCAAGCCGTAAGACCACATACTGTCACACACTGACTACAACATTTGTCTTGACACACAATCATTTTTATTCCACGCTCTGATTCCATCTTACTGCGAAAGTTTGGATGGATGTTTGTTACTATGTATCTCCAAAACTACCTAAAAACTTGAAATAAAATATGCTACTAAGTTTCATTTTAAATTCCGCGCGGACCAAGTCGCGGGTAATATCTAGTTTTGTATAAGTGTTATTATATAAATGAATTAGGGATCTTAAATACACACTAAATCTGTAAAGAATTGTTTTGATGCAAAGTTTTTTTAAATATTCAATTAATTTCTTCCTGAATTATTCGAATATACGCACAAACTTTATCTATAATAAATCCCACCAAATGTTATGAAGCAATTTGTACCCACACACGCACACACACACACATAAAATAAAATGTTATTATAAAAATAAAAACAAAATGAATGATGTCGGATTCAAACAATATATGGTTCCGTTTCTCTATTATTTCATTACAAAAGGTTTAAGTCTTTTAAGAAATGAAAAAGTTCCGTTCTTACCTGCGGGAAAACTCGAGCAAGAAAATGTAAAACGAGTTATTGTTAAGAGGTAGAAAATTGTTCCAGGTGAAGCGGAGTTTTTATTGTTGAAAGAGAAAAGAAATCATAAAGTAGGTTTACCGTCAACAAAGTAAAACGCACGCGGCTGCGGTGCGGAGTTCTGAATAAAAGTTGCCAACAACGCCTCGGGAATTTCTAAAGCAAAGCTTTCAAATGTAACAGGAACGCAAAAAGCATTATCCGAAGACTCGTTGAATTATATTCTGTATTCATACTTAGCTACTCGATGAAACAAATTATAATATAAAAGAATTTATATAAAAAACCTTAAATAGCTCTATTGTATGAAATTATGAAGATGCGTAATAAAACCCACTAACGTTCCTGTTATGTCTGCTATTACTTGTTCTAAAGGATCTACTGCCTAAAAGAAAGAATTTATGTTATGATATATGTTCGAACATGTTCGCTAGCAAATTTATAAAATCAATACAATTACCAACATAAACACTGATTTTATAAAATTTTATGCCACTAGAATTGTTTGGTATGAAAGTTATCACCAGGATAGTCGATAGCATTAAATGTATCAAAACTTTTAAAGGTTGCTGTATAATGTGTTGTAAAATGTGTACTTATGTGGTCAGTTTCAAGACGTACTCTAACCTGAAGACGCACATGGACACGCACGAGGAGACGTCGTACGTGTGCTACGTGTGCAGTCGCGTGCTCAACAGCCGGCGCACGCTGCGCAAGCACCTGCTGGTGCACGAGGACAAGTGCCGCCACGTCTGCTCCTACTGCAACAAGGCGTTCAAGCGCAAGCAGACATTGAAGGTGATGCATCCACACACCACACCTATATCATCCAAGAGATGACTATTTTTGTCTGTTTGATCGATAGATACGTTAATTATCATCACCAGCGCAGTATACGTCCCTCTGAGGCTCGGAGCCGGAGCCTACCCTAAGTTAGGATTGACATTAGCTACGCGTTATCTGTGAATTCATGACTCTTACGTACTATAATTCAATTATTATATTTTTTTTATCGCAATGTTACAATATCTAAAGATAAGTGGATTGATTATTGTTGATACATTTAGTAGGGGAATAACCTTGAACTTATTTATTTTATTTTAATTTGACTCGTTGCTATCTTTACATATCAACACATTAAAAAAGATTAATAAATTACTTGTATTTGTTTAATTATCTATACTGATATTATAAAGAGGAAAGATTTGTATTTTTGTATGTATTGTAATAACTCAAAAACACCTCAGCTGATTTCAAAAATTCTTTTACCATTAAAAAGCTATGTTATCAGTGACTAACATAGGCTGTGTTTCATTATTTCTTAATTTCACGCAAGCGGAGTCGCGAGCAACAGCTAGTGTAATATATATTGATGTTGTGTTGCAGGTGCACATGTACATGCACACGGGCGACAAGCCGCTGACCTGCAAGTGGTGTGACGAGCGCTTCGCGTACGCGTCTACGCTGCGCTCGCACCGCTTGCGCTGCCACGCCGACAAGATGGCGGGCTCGCACACGCACGGCCACGCCCACGCGCACGACCCCGCCCACGCACACGCCCCCCTGCCCACGCATGCGCACGCGCCCTCGTACGATGCGCTCGCACACGCCATACATCAAGTAACTATATTTATATACTAGCTGTCGTCCGTGCTTCCATCTGCGTGGAATTAAAAAATATGTAAAGAGTAACCTTAGTGATCTTCCAGACTATCTACTACATCTGTGCAAAATTTCATCTAGATCCGTTGACACTTTCCGGAGATACTTTTAAATAAACATCCATCCATACATCTAAAATGTATAATAATATTTATAATATTAGATTTTATTGTTCACAACACATGTCAACAGTTGGAATTCTGTTCTTGTTGCTAGAATTAAATCGTTTAATTTTTATTGTTTTCAGGGATTTATAAAAAACGACACAACGGGAGCTGTACCTAAAAGTGAAGTGGAGGCTATATAAATTGCAATATAATTGAGCGACACTTTCTTCATTCTATTCGTGGAGTATGTTTTATTTTGTATTCAGACAAAGACTTTTTTAGGTTATTTTTATTCTTAGACATATCAAGTTGATATATTTATCAAACGATGAACACGAGCAGCTATATATGTTTTAATTTAATGATTTAAATGCCAACATATTCATATATATAATTTAGGTGAATTGAAATACTCTTATGTATGGCATTGGCAATAATAATTTATTATAGAACATTTAAACATATGTTTTTAAGCAGAAAGATTCGGAGATTCTATTGCATATCAGGTACAGTATTCACTGGCGGTATTCCAACTTTAAAGCAATTATCTTTTAATCGTCTTTTATTAATTATAACAATAAGGTTCATTGTAACAGCGTATTCCATATTACATATAGAAGTACAGTTCAGGTAACACACAATTTGTTAGAAGATCTGAGAAGAGAGAAGAGAATTTATCTGTAAGTGCAATATCGCCAGTGGAGGTCATTGTACCATTTACAGCTCAAACTAATCGGTTTTAATTTAATTTTTTATTTATCACATCATTATCGACGTATTTTGTCGCTTTACCTCTATTCATCACAATTATATATTCGTTATAGTTTTTAGTACATTGTAGTCCGTATCTCATTTTAACGAAACATCACAAATATCACAATTATTTAATTAGCAATAAATTAAGCAATTTTAAGAATTTAAACCGTAATGTATCTAGACTAGTCTTAGATCATCACACCAGTGGCTTCATCAATTTTACAAATACGAAGACCTCGTTTACATTTTTTTTAGAATAACAACTTTTTATATTTCTTAGGTTTCAGTACTTTTGTACAAAGTGGATTGATGTGTCCCTCTCCATGTTAAATTAACAAGTATTTTTGTGTTGTTTATATACTTAGTTATTCATCAATGATGAAACCTGTGGAATGTTTTACACATTTCACCGTATCTTAATAAGTATAGAAAATTGTTTCTTAAATAAAGAATTTATGTCTGTAAAAGATTTTGATTTTCCCACTATTTCCTATTGCCATAAGTCATAATACTACAGAAGTACTGTATATTACAGTAACTTTCCGAAATATTTCATTTTCAAACAGGAAAACTTAAAAAAAAATGTATAAGAAAGTTATGGCTAAATCATCAGTCAAATCCAAACACAATATAATGCAATAAACGTATAGTATAATATTACACTATAAGCAAAAACGATCAATCATGATGACTGTCTCCGTAAACATGGAAACTCGCGTAATGTACTGACAATAAACAAAGTAAAACACGTTTCTTACTGTGCGCTTAGCGTAATTTCAGTATTTCCAAATACATTTTATTTAATTTTTATGAGAGGATATGCTTAAGAAGGAAGTGGATTCAGATTGGACGGCTGATAGAAATGTATGGAAGAGTAGCACATACTGTGCCGACCCTCCGTAAGGGATAAGGGCAAGTTGATGATGAGCGCTAAGACAAATTATATTGCTAAAATCCGTACTAAGTTTACTTCAATGAGACTATTGAAATATCAAAGTCTAGTAATTATACTTTAAAGCTTTAATCTATCAGTGAAAATCTGAAATACCTAGTGTATTAAAGAACATATAAGCTAGAAAGCAGCTTAATAAAGCTTAGGCTTTGATTACGTCACTCAAACGTATAAACCTATTTTAAAAATAGAACAGCATGCGTACATTAAAGTCAAACAGAAAAAATACTGTGCGTCAAGTTACAAAACAACGATGCAGTCACTTACATAATTAGCCTTTGTACCTTTCAACACTCGACGTTACAAAGGCGAAGCGAGCTTTCAAACGCGATAAAGGAAAAAACAAACAATGTACTTAGCTCTACAACTTCATTCATTACTATGTAGACTGAAAAAGATTATTTATGAAAACAAAACTCTTCGGAAAAAAATCAATCATATCAAATCATACTCTTGTGTATAGAAGAGGTATCTTGCATGTACAAAAAGTGTAAAAGTGCAATCCCTAATTTAGCCATAATCTAGTTTTGAGCTACGCCGTAGCTGGTCTACGCAAATTGATTTATTTTCACCATTCACAATATTAGTAAATAAATTTCCAATACGTTATGCATGTTATTTTATGTATACTAAATAGTTTTAAAATATAAGAAAAACTGAAAAGGTTTTAACCATTCAAAAGATGAAATCCGGAAGTATACGTAAATGTGTCGCAACTTAAAAGAATTATTATAAAAGTTAAGGCTTCTTGGACACAGCTTATTAACAACAACAAAACATGTTCTATCTTGATATGTCTAGCGTAACTTGACAAGTTTATCGAGTGGACGTGCATCTGCAGAAAGGCGATGAGGTGGCGCTTCTACGTCGATAATTTGGAATGGCGCCAGCACGCGGGGCGCGATCTGAGTGTTCTCTATGGGGACTGGGAAGTGAGAATATTTTCGAGGCTGTGCTGGATCCACGCGCGAGATAACCGTCACTAGGCCGGCTGGCGGTTAGCCAATCTCTTCCACTTCAATGTTTATTACGTAACAACTAAAGCGATACATCGGACGTTACATCACGCTGCTCATAACGTCTTTACACAACACTGATAAAAAATGTAATAATTACACGATGTTAAAAGTTAAAAATGTTCATAGCAAGTCTATCTTTCCCTATTATCAATGCTTTGTTTGTATTCAAAAGATAAATTATTTTACACTAAGCGATATTTTAATATTAATCAATAGCACATTTACTTATATTATGTTGTATTCTAAATTTTATAAGATTACATGAGCGATCTTAATCGTTTTTCTTGCATAAGTAAGTAACGGGACACGGTTATAAGGGATTCAATTAATTGTTAAATCTAGCGAACGGAAGGGACCGAAAGGTTTTTAAAAATAAGCAGATTTAAATACGGTTCTTAATACCTACCCTGGATTACTTTAAATAAATTATATTTCGACCTCAACACGGATTGCGTAAATTGTATTGGACGCAAATGTAGAAATTGCGTGGTTGGAAATTGACTCGCTTTTGTTTAATTTTAAAAGGTAATGTTAAATATTACACCATAGCCCTAAAGATTAGTGTAAGTCTAGACTCCAATGCGGTAATACGTATATTTAATCTCAAATACTAATTTACTATCCAGTAATGATTTTCGATATAAATAAAATATTACAAACTCAAAATATTAAATTATTAATTCTCAATGTTAAGCGCTTAGTTATTTCTGTTCAGTTCTGTTTTAGTGTGGGTGAGGGTACAGAGAGAAAATATGTAAGGATACGGAGGTGTGGGGTGCGCAGGGAGCGGGGCGAGGGTCGCGGCGTGCGGGGGTGCGGTGGCCGGCCGCCCTCAGTGCCACGGAGGCTGCGGTCTACGCCGCCCGCCCAACGCGTTTCATGACACAAAAACATTCTATCCTTAACACAAAAGTATTAAATTGACTTAAATTATCCTCTTGTTAAAAGACGTGCACGGTTTTTTTTTCTAAGTTTAACTATATCTGTGTTCAATAGAAATATGATACAATAAGAATTATCAATTCGCATTTAATGTCAACATGAGATGAACTTTACCTTTTAATCCTGTGCGGTGTACGAACGCGTAACGAAATCGATAAAAATATATATTATAGTTATTGATAAAAAAGCAAATACCACCAATGAAGTGAGAACTTATGTAAGTACAAGGACATTATTATTAAGAAATGTAAAACATTTGTAAAGTTCTTATATGTTATTAATTTCAAACAATATCACAGCATAAATATTGCTGCATATTTTTCTTTCAAATAACACGTGATTTCACACAGATTGTCTTTTCATATAAGTCCTATTAGAGCTTTGAGAGCTTTAAAAGTTTTCAAATGATTTTACAAAAGTTTGTTATCTCAAGTTCAGTGCGTGATCTGAACACGTAGCCTTTTGTATTATAACTTATCATTTTATATTATACAGGTATCATTCGGTAAATTGAAATTAGTTCGTTATATTTGAAAGCTTTTCATAACATTCAATACAAGCTTATTTAACAAAATTGAACTCTTCAAGAAATAATTTATTACATCCATAAAATGTGAACGTGAATATAATAATGAATAATTTGAATTATAGAAATTCGTTATAAATGCAAATTAGTTAAACGAAGTTGACGGGGAGTATGTCTCTGATTTGAAGAGGGTCGCCATCGAAGCGAGGGCCCTACAGCCTACGGCCCATCGGCGGGCCAATTATATTATGTAGATGTTTTGACTGAGAAGAGGTTGCTCTTCTATCTACGATAATAAGAGCACCTCCTTTACTTTAGAGGTGACTGCTAGGGATACCTTAGATAACGTCTTATTGTGTATGAAGAAATGAATAGTAGTCTACAGTATATAGTTATAATTGTTTTTGACTGGGATGTCATCAAAAACATTAATGGATATTGTCCATACATCTAATAAATGCTATAGAACGCTATAACAAATCAAACCTACGAACAAAAAATTGGAAGTACGTCGCATAAACTTTATACACCTCTTTTTATTAGACACAAACCTATATTAGTATCAATATTACTATAAACATGGTAGTGTGTTGCATGTCGTACGTTATTATCGTCAATTATCATTAAAAAATAGTAAAATTATAAAAACTTAATTGCATTCTAGGGAGTATTAACAAATGAAATGTTTTATCCATTTGTTTTACTTTTTTTAATATCGATACAAATGTATTTGTGTATGTATATGTTTATATTTCAACAGGTGAAAATATTTGCAGCGCAATTAAGGTCGTTTTAACGAAAACAAAATTTCCATAAAAATGAAGAATCTTCCGAGACGAAAACTAGTTGTGATGTCGATCATATTTCTGGCGTTCATGAATGTCGCTGTTTGCGAAAATTCAACTGACGCAAACTATAATACGACTGCAAAGGACGAAATCGAAGCGACAACAGATGCATCTCCCTCCACTGAGCCACCTTTAACACAATCGAGTGAAAAGCTATTATACTCTACACTATCTCCGTCGACTGCCACTTCGACAACAATAGCGAACATAAACAGAACAATAGAACGTGCGACTAGCGAGAGCACAACGACCATGCGAACCAATACAAAGGCCCCAAACACAGCTAAAACAAAGGGAGCAGCGAAAAGTGCAAGAAAGCAAAAGCTAAACACTACTTCTAGTGGTTTTAGTGGCGGCGCACGTTCCTCGGCGCGCTTTCAAGATCACTTGGGGGCCACAGACTGCGATCTGCCGCTGCTGCCGCGCGAGTCCCGCCTCTGGCGTGGCAACGAGACGCATGAACTCAATTTACCAGTAACGGTAAGCTAAATATTAAAAACATACCAATTGGGATTAAATTACACCTAAGTCATGTACATTTTTGATTTTTACATCACTGGTTTAAAAAGGTAGATTAGGGGTAGAATTTT
>LD688948.1:3007333-3024611 GCA_003118335.3 Papilio memnon
ATCACATTGGTACATGGCGGGATTCGAACCGAGGACCTGTAGATTACAGGTCAAGTTCGTAAACCCCTGAGCCACCGACGCTATATCTATTAATCGCTTATGAGTAAAAATGAGAAGAATAAAAAGTTCTCGCCAGAATTATAACTTTATTCCGCGTTATATTAAAGTATACAAAAAGATTTGTTCATAGTTTGTTTTGAGAAAATATAAATGTTTTCACGTGTATAATACAAAAGTATGCGAAACATTAAACGAAACACGTTCCCATTACCAAGAGTTGAGCGAGCGTGAACAACTCCGGTAGACGCTACGTTTAAGGAAAGCGTATTTCAGAGAAAATATAATATTCTTGTTTGCGTAAGTTTGATCGTGACAGCGGCGGGGGCACGCCGAGGTCAAACACATAAACCATAAATCGTTTTAGCGTCACAGAAATGGGGGAAAATTTTTCGTTTCACTGGTTGGAATCCTTTTCTTAATAATTTGTCGTTGTTCTATGATACATGACATATATAAATATAAATTATACTTCTCTACTAAGTTATTAAAATAATTGCACTGTACCCAGGAACTTAATTAAAGCTACTCGTAGCCTTAATATTTAGGCTTCACATCTTATTAGTTCCATCTAACCTATTACGATAATTGACTTCAAGGGTAGACCTTTGACCAATTTATTCATGAGCTTTCGCTGAACGATTGAGTTAAGGGTTCGTTACAATAACTGTTATTTTAGGGAATTTTCTCGCTGGTATTGAGTAGATGTCGTTTCCTTATGACCTTGACCGTTTATTAGCAAAAATGCTGGTTATATTACGAGTACTCGCTATAAGAACCTTGACTCCTTTTCTGCAAAACAATGCAAGTGTTATTTCATGGCTAATTGTAAACTTGAATACACATGTAAATGTGTATATTGTGTTTTTATTTCATACTCTAGAATTGTAATAAAAAGACAAAAGCTGAAATAGATGAAAAAGTATGATTAATGTGGCATAACGCGAGTCCAGTTGTGACTTATGTCAACATTATAATGAATGTGTGCTTGCGGTGCGGATGTCGGAGGAGTGCGGTGGCGCGGGAGTGGGAGGAGGCGAGGAGGGCTGCCCCCCCGTGGTGGTGTCGTGGGAGGGCACCGCGGACATCCAAAGCGGAGACATCCTCATCGTGCGCATCGCCGACCCCCTGCTCCTTGACTCTGCACCTCACGTCGCCAACAATGACACTGAAGATTCCATTTCTATCGATGCCGCACAGAGGTCAGTCATTCTTAACTTAATGATCGGATAGTATATTACTCCTGGAAACGTTTTGTTTAAACTCTTATAAGTTTCCATGTATAAGATTGTAGTTAGTAATAAATCGAGCATATGGTTACTCGGACTAAAATAATTCAGACTCTCAAGCACGAAAAACTTAACTATGTTGATCAACTGGTTTCCAAGATTCGATTCCAAAGACATACTAATCACGTTACTATAACATAGCTTATAGAAAAAGGTACCTAAATATACATTAAATATGAAAATTTATGTGAAAAATAACGATCTATCTATGCTACAGCCTACACGATGCTTTATTACGCAGTGACCCGTGTCATTCCACCTACAATGTTCAGCGGTCCACAGCATAAGTTTATTTATGGAAGAATTGTTTTGTAGAGCACACCGCGCCTCCGTCCAGCCGGCCGTGTACCAGGTGACGAGACAGGGACACCTGCATTGTGACGTCACCGACGGCATGCTCCTCGATATCACGCCGCTCGATGAAAACGGCGCCAAACTGTTCACTCTTTACGATAAAGATCTTACTGAAGGCGTTAATTTACTCATAGGTAAAATGTCAATTAGTTATATTACCAGTTGTTTCTTAAAACATGTATTATAGGTATTTTCCCAAAAGCAATATTAATTTAGTTTCAAAACTGTTTATCTTTATGACAGATTTATCGGAATTTTGTAATGAATAAATTATTCCATGAAGGGGAAGAAATGTGCGTGATGTCGGTACAAGCGGAAGGAAGCAGCGAAGAAAAAATTATGGATGTCTTCCGCAGTTGAATGCAAAAAATATATCTTCCCTTCCTTACGCAATATACATCACTACATCTCATGACTACGTCGGAAAAGATAGAATAATGTCTGACAAAGTTATCTACAAAGTGGTGAAAAGTACAAATACAACAACGGGAACTTGTTAAGCTAACTTGTTTGCTATGTTATCGGTGGGGCACCGATATGTTCCACCAAAGATCCTGGAGCCCCATGTATCGCAGACACTGTGTTGGAGGAGCAGGATGTTATAATTTTCTCCTGAAACAAAAAGGCTATAACATATATATGTGATAAATGATGGTCAGATATATCAAGGAAGCGGGTTGATTTTTGTTTGCAGTAGTAGCAGAGAACTGGGGTTCGCAATGCGTCCGCCTGAAGGTGACCGTCAAGTCCGACAATTGCGGTGAGTCGCAGGAATGCTCGGGAAAGGGCGTATGCTACACCAATGTCTCTATGGTAAGATTGAAATTGGTTCATATTATTTATTTTTATGAATCTTGAGATAATATTTTCTCCTTAAAAATTAAATTTTGTGTATTTTAATATATTTTAACGTTAAAGTGGAACACTAATTTGTAATTCGTAAATGTATCAATTTAAGAGACGATTTTCAAGAAACTACGAAGGATTACCTTTGTTATTGTTTTGCAATTAACGATAGAATAACTAGGTTACGTGTTAAATTGTTAATTTGTGCGATTGTTAACTTGAGAAGAACAATGAAATGAATTAGCTCATAAGTACTACACTAACGGGATATCCAGTAGCCAGAGTTTATAGGATTTGGAACATGATTCCCGACTCGTGTCGTACGGGCAGCGGGTGCGAGCGGCGGCGGAAATGATTGTACATACTTAATACACTTCTAGCTATTATTATAGTATTATGTTCGCCGTTCACTCGCCCCTGAGGACTTCTTTCCTGAACATAAAACGAGAACAATTTAACGTGAAGTATGTGTAGATAATACCTGAATAAATACTATTTAAGGTTTCGTCTCGCTCGGAAAAAAGATATTGAAGGTTAATTAAAACAAGTTATGTAATTAAAAACAATCTACGGTGAATTAATTTAATATCGGAAATTAGTTTTAAGTGCGACGTTCGATTCTTAACTATGCCAATATATCTTTTTTTATCCAGATCCATTATATCTCATCTCATTATACTTGTACTAAGGTAATATAATATGATACATGTTTAGAATTACCGTGTGCAAATATATTTAAGATGGGTCTGTACCATAATGCGGACATACTGATGATAAGGATTGTATAACAGGAGGGGTACGAGTGCCAGTGCTGCCGGGGGCACGCGGGGCCGCACTGCGAGGAGCGCGCGGCCTGCAGCCCCTCGCCCTGCCTCAACAATGGTATCTGCGTGGACCTCTCGCAGCCGCTCAACGGCGCCAACTACCACTGCCTATGTCCTTACGGTGATGATTTCAATATTTTTTCATGTTAAGTATTTAGCAACTAGATTTCGTGGTTTTAAGAGCAGCATCGTAGCACAGAAGTCGTATTATCAAGTTTTCGTCATATGTCATTGTATGAATTTCTAAAATAATAAAATATGAAAATTAAAGGTTCGTGAAAGTTTTATAACCTTTTGTTTCAAAAAGATCTTTCAGACTCGACAGTGATATTGCGAAGTTGTTTTTATAGGAAATGAAGTTTAGTCTGGCGTACTATGCAGAATTTACGTGCCTTTGAATAATATTATTGTAAGACGGGCCGTATACTGTCGTGTTCACTATGCGACATAAATAAAATGCAAATTAAGTCTGTTATGTGCTCGACAGTAGATAAACTTAATTTGCATTTTAATATTTTTACCATATCTATCAAAACGTAAATTTCAAATTATTTTCTTAGTCTGGTCTTGTAGATTTTAATATAAATTGGATTCGGAAAACTGTAATAAAGCGATAAAATTTATCGCTTCATCTTTCTTTACTCGTGTATGTGAGATAGGGCAATAAAAAGAAGCGGCGTAGCTCCATAGCTCAAGGTTTTGCAGCGATCAAGGGCGATAAGTGATGTTCGCTGCAAGTAACGAATGTAGGTGACCCCTTAGATGGTATCTATTCTCGGCGCCACCGTGCTACTGGCTGGTTTAACCGTTGCTCTCAGCAATCAGGTATAGAATGCAATAAATTATGACCACGCTTAGCTTGTTATTGCTGTTAAGCTTAAGTTCTATTAGCTTTAAGTACGTACTTACAAAAGTTTATTCATCGATCATGATTTTATTGTTACGTGTGTAATAATAAGAATGGAGAAGTTGAGAAGAAGAAGAAGAAGAGAGAAGAAGTAATTCAATCAGTAATAAATTGTTGAAAATGTTCATGTATCCTTCTTTTTCTTAGCAAAAACTACGTCACTATAGGCTGCACTCCAGCTTGTACTTTTTAATATAGGATTTACCGGTAGAAAATGTGAAAAGGATCCTTGTTATTCAACACCATGTTCGAATGGGGGGTCATGCATGAGTATGGCGGTCAACGGGTCGACGACGTTCCACTGCGCGTGCGCGTCGGGATGGTCGGGTCCCCAGTGCGAGCAGCCCGTCAGCAAAGCCTGCGCCTCCAAGCCCTGCGCCCACGGCATCTGTGTAGAGGAGAAACAAGCCAACAATGGACAGAACTACCGGTGCTTCTGCGAGCCTGGTACGTTAACGTCAAATCAATAATTTCTTAAAGACAATTATATATTTCCTAAATTCAAGATCGTACTTTGGCTTCGATTTACATCAAATTAACCTTTAATTGTCCTTAACGCAAATTTGAATTACATTCAATATTTTATTCAAATTCAATTTATTATTTAGATTTTCGATTCAAAACATCGCCAATCAAAGGTCCCTTTGCCTTTGCGTATTATTCAAATAAAACGGCGACAGATGAAAGATAAATGCGGCAAGGCGCTCAAGCCTCCAATAACGCGGTAATCTCGTATTCGAAGGCGGCCGCTTGAAATTACGACCGACTTATTCCATATATATTTGGAAGGTTGCCCGTACGGGTGTACACTCCGCTCGCAATTGCCTAAACGTGTCTAATGAAACCTTAGCCTTTCAAAAATATAACACCAAAAAAAAATACTACCTGGACGAAAGTAACTTTGGAAACTTTAGGCTTTATACATGGTTTTATAATTATCTTAACGGCTTAGGTTCTTGTAAAATCTTTTATATTCATATATGATGATCATCATTAAATAGCGCGATGTTAACGAGTTAATGACATCAACTGACACTAGAATGATCAATATTTGCGGAATAGCATCAAGGTTGACTTAGCGGTAAGCATTCCGAGTGCCGCAGAGTAAACACAGCGGCGAGCGCGCGAACTAATTTACATTGCATATGTTCATCAATTCCATTGACACGTGCGGTTTAGCGTTTCCCATCGGAACCTCAATTTACTAAATTGTTCCAACGTTGTCCATTTTTACGATATTAGCTTTTCTTTAAAACGATATTATAGTTCACATATGTATGTAATATGAGATTGAACGACATAATTCTCATGGTAAGGCTAGACCCTGTCTAACATGTAGGCGCCCACCTACGCTATATAGATCATGGTTTCTATTTCAGAAATTATAGTTGTATAGTACATTCTATAAGCAATGTGTTCCGTATAATGATTGAATCAGCTCATCGGAAGTAAGAACATTTTCGGCATGTGCATGCGGTTCAATGCACATACTAAAGTTTATCTGTGTAAAAAATTCGTGTATTTCTTCCAGGGTACACAGGCGAGCACTGTGAGTTGGAGTACAACGAGTGCGAATCGTCGCCATGCCTCAACGGCGGTACGTGCACGGACCGCGTGGCCGGCTTCACGTGCGCGTGCGGCCGCGGGTACGCCGGCAACGCCTGCCAGCTAAAGGTGGGTCTCTATGTGTTTCTTTGACATTTCTTTGTAGATAATAAACAATATTGTAAAAGTTCGTCGATTTTAAAGCAATTATGAAAAAAATATGTAACTATGTAATGTGTGTTAGCAACTAACCTTTAAGTTATACGTAATCGGACTAACACATAACAATATGTTATAATTGACTACCGGTACTTGATAAGTGGTAGCACGTCGGCAGCGAGTCTATTCTAAGCTAATTGACCGCACCCAGGTGAGATAAAATGGCGCTTGCCGCAACTCAATGCAAATAATAATTCATTGAATAAAATATTGGTTACAGAGCATACTTCCTTCTTAAAAACACCGCCTTCGCCTTTAGGTGACGCGTGATCAAATGCAATAAGTGTGCACTTAATCCATTTGACACTAAATAATGAATATTTCAATGCTAACATGCATTTACTTTTAGGAACTGTCTCATTTATTTGTGTATAAAATTATGCATCTAAGAATAGTTAACAACAGAAAATTATACCAAGACTTTGGAATATAGAAAAAAATAAAGTATTCAATACATAAGTTGGAATAATAATGTAAAGGATTTTTAATTATTTTACATTTATAACCCATACATTTAACTGTGACTTCATTGTTTTCTAGTTGTATAATAGAGGGCGTTTAATATAATGCAGGTGAACCTATGCTCGCCGAACCCCTGCTCGGAGAACCACTACTGCGTAGATCGCGGCAACTCCTACACCTGCGAGTGCATCGATTGCAACATGCCGCCCAGATCGGTCAGATTATGTCTTTAACTTTTCTTTGTTCTTATTTCAATTCAACACAGTTTTATAATCACGCAATCCATAAGCATCTATATAAAAACGTTTAGGTCCTAAATAAATGTTTGTTATTGTAGCATATTTGTTGAAACATTTGCAGCCATGTGACAACAACCCGTGCGCGCACGGCGGCACGTGCTGGAGCAGCTCCAACTCCTTCTACTGCTCCTGCCGACCTGGATACACGGGGAAACTTTGCGAAGGTAAACTAGATTTAGCCAATGTTACTATGTTACAGTCGGATGCAATACCGCCCTTAAAATGGATGTAAATGTAATGTACGCATTATGTTACAACCGATAGAGACCTTGATCATATTTTAATTCTAATGGCATTATAAAAGTATATAGTTGGTAAGGCAAGCTGTACATATTTCAGAGGACTTCATCCTGGAGCCGGTGGTGGATGGCGAGGGGGGTGAACTGGGCGTGCGAGGGGCGGAGGAGGCGGGGGAGCGTGCGGGCGGCGTGCGCGAGCTGCGCCTGCCGCTCGGCCTCTACCACGACCGCTTGCACAACGTCTACATCGCAGCCGGCACGCTCGGCGCCGCCATTGCTATTGTAGGAGTTGTCGTAAGTATTCATTTATATAACTATAGTGATTCCTTTTATCTTACTTACTTCATCATGTCACCGAGTCAAAAAAATTGTTAAATGTTTTGTTTTTCAACTATTTCCAGGTAACAGCATGCCACTGCCGTGTGAACAAGACATACGCGCGCCTGCTGTCGCGGCTGTCGCGCGTCACGGAGGGCGGGCCGCCGCACCACTGGCTGCAGGAGAAGCGCGGCCCCGCGCCGCCCGCCGCTCCGCCCGCCGCGCCGCTCGACACCGCCGACATGTACTACACGCTCGACTTCAGCGACAGCCAGAGCTCGCCTCTCATACAATAGCCATCACTCCTGAACTGCTCCGACGGGGAACGGTTCAAGATAGTAATATAATGTTCAGTGAACAATCCTGTTGCTTCTTGCCACTAAATCCATCGACGGCCTTGAAAGTATGGTAGTGGAAGATTGTCTTTTGGTTTTGGCTTTTACTCAACCTACTGTACTAAAGTAAAATAATTTAAAATGTTTGTCAATTTCTGCATTTGCCATTTTAGCATCCCGTATTTGTGCCTAGAGCTACCACTATCTCTCCTAATTTTTTCACCTCAGGGCCGCCTCTAAAGAATCAAATCGCTTTATCATGTGATACAGTGTGTTCGTGTATTACAATATTGCTGGTGTGTTCTACTCTTCCTATTTAAATCAATGATAGGTATCGATAGTTTCTAATCCAAATTCTTGTATTTTGAAATTCACTATTTTGAATAAGGAAAGATTATGCTATATTACAAAAATTTTAATATTTTTTTTGCTTGTCGCTTTCAACACACATTTGAATGTGATATCGTAAAATTTTTAGTAAAAAATAACTTTGCTCAGTTCAAGATTTTATTGAGATATGGCTTATTAGTGAAGATTGGATGCTAAAAAAATTTATGTAAATAAATATTTTTAAGTATTTCCTGTACGTTTTTTGTCAAAAATTAAAAGAAATGACATGGAGATTATGAAAAAGTGGCTTTGTTTACCAAAAAATGTTAACCCTTTAACACAGAGTACGTTTTCTATCACTTCAGTGTATTAATTTACGAAACCTAGTGATAAGTTAAACAAAAATTATTTTATAACTTGATTACGTTATTCTACTTTATTAGTTAATTAAAAAAATGACTATAGATTTCGATATAGTAGTATTCACATAGCATGTCGTGTTTTTAGTTGTTTTAGATGTATGGATGTAAAATTTAAATTAGTTATAATTATTTTAGCTGTGGTATTTAAATATCTTCAATTACATTTAATTTATATAAAGTTGGTAATTTAAATTCATATTTAATAATGTATTATTAGTATATTTTATTTATGTTTACGTTATTGTTACCAAATGAATTATTTTTTAATATACGATAGTTTGGTTTGACATTAGATTAAGTAAGATTGATAAATAATTAGTGTTTACTCATGGAGTGTGTTTAATCAGAAAGATTTATTGTATGTACATGTCATTATAAGATTTTGACTGATCTTCAATGTAGTTTCCCAATTTTCTGTCTTTGGAATTTGCTCATGTACTTTATTAGGTATGTATTAATAAATAATGCATTCGTTCTATTTGCTTCACTCTATAAATAAGTATTTTACTGATAAATAAATGTTATCGTGATGCTTTCGAAACTATCTTATATCGCTTGTCGGTGTACATATGTGGTAAATTGTTGTTAAATTATGATAAGTTAATAAAGTCATTATGGAAGTTGGAAAGTTCATTTTAATAAGGGTAATAAGGGATTTTTGGGGAGCCAATTTTATTGTAAACATTGTCGTTTTTTCGTCTTAGTTTGACTTTTGTTTGTGGATCTTCAACATCATGCCTCAAATTAAAACACCTCAAATGTTTTGAAGAAAAACATTTTTATTTAGATTATAAACTTTGATAAAAATAATTATATTAATAATATTTTTATGACAACTTACAAATAATCATCATATAAAAGAATAACGTAACATCTATTCGATTTAAAATTAAGTACAGTAAAATTTATTAACGAAAATGCGCAAACATTTTCATGATGTTTATCATAACTAGTGTGACTATCTGCTGGGCGAGTCCGCGCCGCGCCGGCAGGGCGCGCTGCCTCTCCACTACACCTCACTCTCCCTCTCCTTCTCCCGCCCCTCTCCGCCAAGAGCGAGCTCCCTCTACACTAAACTCTGTTTAAACATTGCACAACACGGCCGAGCGCCGCCTGCCGACCACTGCTCGCGGACGCGCTCGCTACGCAACTTCTACGATACTCCTACGCGGCTCTACGCTATTGCTACTGACGTTTGTGACTTATGACGAGATTCAAAATCACGATCTAAAACCATTGTAAGTAAACATTAAAGCTGCACAATTTATAATAAGTACATATAAATAAATATCATTACATCGATACGTATAAGTAGGTAAAATATAAAACAATGTTAGAGTCCGCCTCGCACGAGAAACGTAAATGCAGACTTTGAGCAATGAGATGCGTTAAAGTAAAAACAATTATATTTCATATAGAGAGATTTCAATTTACTTAAAAATAGTGAAGATATATTAACGAGTGTGTAAAATATAAGTTGATTGGAAGATAACAATTTGTTTGCGTGCATAAAACCGAACGCAACGTAATTGCAGCTCATAATATAAAAAAAAAACAATAATACATATTATAATGAGAAGTATCAATAGCATTATCTTATATTTAATTGTAATATACTCGAATGAGAAACTGATCATAATGTAACAAACTATACTAAAGCTCTATAACTAAGGTAAGTAATCTAGTTTATGTCATAATATGGCAGTTAATCGAACCGTCCGCACTAGGCACTTCAACAACGTCATGGGCGACTTTGTCTGCGACCAATCCCTTTGTGAAAACAGAACCTGGTTCTGAATTTCGAATAAATCGGTGGAAATACACACTAAGAATAATACAATAATTTGAAAAATATTATCCATTACAGATCAATAGGTTCAGTTTACATTGACAGATATCTATGAACATCATAAATTTAGTTTAAAAACAATACACATTCATGTCTAAAGAATAAGTCACGACGAAAATGCAAGTCAGGTTCTTTAATGCTTAAGTGTCCTCAAGGCCCGATTACTAACGTAATGAAAACGAAAATATTAAAATAATAAAAACTATTAAATCAAATAAATTCTAAAATCGTACCCATACCACTCCCCACAATTATTATGTTAATGTTGCAGATAAAAATTTGTGACTATGATGACTATTGAAATAAATGTTACGGAGATGACGCGATGCGGCGCGACCTGGCCGTCGACGACTGTATCTCGTCCATAAATTAAAAATCTAATTTTATTGCTTCCGTTTATCGACTGCCATAAATCTTGGCAAGTTGGTCTTGTATAAAATGAACCCAAATTAACGAATTAAATATTTTAATGATTTCAAGAACGGAATTTCTGAACGTTTTTGACCTTAAAACTAATATCAACTTTACTAAATGATTGTATTGAGCGAGCTTATAAAAGCAAACTTATTTATAAAACTTAACAAAGTGGATGGCATTTAATTTGACTTAACTCACTTATAATAAAAGATAATAACATTATTTTTACGTCAAAGGCACATTATATTCCTTATCGACTGTAGATGAACTATCTACATGTTATAAAATGTTTGTGACAAGAATTTCTTACTTTATCACCATGGCAAGATTAAAAGGTACCTGTTGAAACAATAACTACAATCTAGAATGATAACCGAGTGAATGGCACGCACGTTACAATTCCTCTACGCAGCAGATCATTTCTCATTTACATGTAACATACATAAGTATTAAACAACATCAACAAAACTGTCACACCTCGCTTCAGTTCCGACTCATCGAAATCTTACTTGGCATTGCCGAATCGTCGCACGAAGTTTTCTAATTTCATAAGGCACTAAAATATGTATTTACAAGTCGGTCCCTCTAGCGCCCGTCGTTCTAACGACGACCGACTACAATTTGTGACATCGGTTTGTATTTAAGACAAAGTATTGTGAATGAAACACTTAATAGTAAATTTCAATCTGAGATCGACAATTTTTGAGACCTTATCATATAAATTATGAGTGTAAATGGGAATGTTAAGACGACCCTTCGCATAATCCGCCACAGATGAACATAATAATTAAACATTTCACGTATACATGTAACATTAGTAGAGAGCGCATTGAGCAGGCGACGTGAGGATCCGTCCGGGAGCGTCTGACGAGCGCAGCGGGTGCGCCGCGTTCGCGGGCGGGCGGCGGGCGGCGGGCGGCTAGCGGCGGGCGCGGCACTAGTGGTCGAGCGGCAGCTCCACGAACGTGATGTCGTACAGGGGCTCGTCCTCACTGGCGCCCGCCGGCCGGACTTCCAGCAGGAACAGGTCCTCATTGCAGTAGTACGCCAGCATCTCGTCGTCAATTTTGGCCGTAATCCTAAAACATATTCAGTTGAAATTTATTAGAACACGACATTTATGTTAATAAGATAGACTTACAGAATATATGATATTGCAGTTGTTTTACTTGAATTTAACACAAAATCACCATATTCTCTATTATAATTTTAATGCTAAATTTTAATTAATTAATGTCGGATATAATGCAAGTGCATTTAAAATTATTAAAATGTCAGTTTTGCATGGAGGAATTAAATTAATGTATAGGTATAATCAATTACAAAGCGATCTAATTAAAGGGACATTTCGTAAATGAAGCATTGTGAAGTTAGTGGCGCGCCCTCAGGACAAGCGAGGCCTTATTAACGCGAGGCGGCCGGTATGTACTCATGAAACTGTCTGACGCCAATGAAAACCACTTACCCTTTCTTGTTCTTTCGATAAAGATTATTTATTGCCGAACTTGAAATTTTGTACTTATTCTCAATCTGAAAATGAGCAGAAAACAAACAAAATTACAATGGGCCTTTGGTTTTTAAACCGAGACGTCTCGTCTAACGGAACGACGTAGGCTCAGTAACCGGTCTAGTGGTTTTGCAAGGACAATTTTGAAGTCTCGCGAGGACCACGCGAGTGGTCCACTGCGGCGGCCGGCCGCGCGGGTGTTAATTACAACATGCAGTTATGATGATCGTGTGTCGTAAGTATTAGACGGGGTTATGAAGCGCCACATCGGTTACGCGGCGCCGCGGGCGGCGGGCGCGGGCGGCGGACGCTCGCATCTCCGGCACCCGCGGCGCTGACGAAGCGTCTCGATTCCTTTCGTTTACCATTGGAAAAAATACGTTCATAAACGAATATCGATATCACGAGTAACCGAGAAGACATAAATGTCCAATTCGCTCATTCGTGCTCTGCAGTTAGCTAACATCACCAAGGTTATTTCTCTCGCTCGCCGCGGACGGCGGCGTTCTTGATCCGTAACTTTGACACATTTAATATAAGTGTCGGTCAATGTGACGTATCAAGCGTGTGCGGTAAGAGAAGAGAGGCATTGGGACTCACGGCGTGCAGCAGGCCCTGTGTGGTGGGAGGCGCGACGTGAAGCGGTGTGTACACGTCATCGGTGTCCTGGCGCACGTACAGCATGACGCGCTCGCTGAGCGGCGGCGTGCCGGTGCGAGCTCGCTTGCCCAAAACGCCCTCCAATTCCAGCGAGTCCTTGCGGTCGCTGTAAGGAGACAGTCCACCCACATCTGATCGATACCTGCAAAGGGAATTTCGAATTACTTCTCTTTCTTTAAAAATTGGCAAAATGCCCTAACAGCAATGACGATACTGAAACATAAGTTTATGACCTTATAGTATAGTAAGTTGAAAAGTAAATCAGAAAATAAATACGTGATACAACTTACGCAGGAGCATCGGGTGGGAAATGATTGTGGAATTTCAAGGCTGGAACTTGCGGCTTCGCTGCGTGAAGGAGGAAAGGCGACGCTCCCTTAAGGTGCGCCTCTGCCAGAGCCGCTTCGTCGTGGCCGTAGAAACCTTGAATATCCATTCCGGCTAACTTATCAATATCTTCTGCCGGACTGAACAGCACTGGAGGTTTTGAGAGGTCCGCCATAGAATAGAACTCGCTACGTTCTGTCACCGGGTGATATATTTCATCGAGCTTTTTCCTATTTGTGGCTGACAATTTTCTTTTTGCCGCTCTTCTCTCCTCGTCTCTTGTTTTTCTTTCAGCGCCCTTCAACAGTTAAAACGAAACATTGAAATAAAAATAGAAAACTGGCGCAAGAGTAAATAATCATTAAAGACAATATGTTTTTCACCTTACCTTATCACAAAACACTTTTATCTGACAGTATCCTCTGTGGTAAACTTGAGTGTCTCTCGGATCTTCAAAGGTGTCGATTTGAATGTGGAGTGGAAGGCCCTGCAAAAACATTATTTTAAGTATTCCACAGTTTACTAGAATACATGTAACTCAAATAACAGTTATACGTATGTCGGTCTCGCAGAGTTTTACTAGCACACCTTTCTCGAATCGCTTACATTTATCGGTCACCATAAACAATTAGAGAGCCACTCAAACAAATTATTTTGACTAAAACAATTTCACGCTTGATATCTACGGTTATCTTAGTATTCTAACAAAAACGGTTTAAATAAACGTTCACAAGGGATAATTGCGATAAATTTACGAATAAGGAAAAATATGCACGTGTCTGAATCGAATCGCGTTAAAACGTCTTAATTGCGTCAGTTCGAGGTCGTGCGGCGTCACCGGGTGTAGTGCAAGCGCGAGCGGGCAGCGGACAGCAGGCGGTTTGTGAATAGACATTGCTCCCTCCCGCTGGCGCTCGTGGCGCAGTATAGGCCCACCCTATAAATAATGTCGCGCTACGCTTATCGAGGCGTCGTCGCCGACAGCACGGTTACCGACCTCTTGATCGACAGAGTCTCATCGTAACTTTAATTTGCATACTATCAGTGAAGTGTTCAATTAATATTTCTCGCTATAAAATTACATTATCTATACGTTTTTGTAATTAGAGACTAGTTGGTACACTACTTTAAGTTCAGTGGTATATGTCAATGAATTTCTGTGTGCCTCGTATTTACTAACCTTGACGCCCTTTTGACTGCTGAAGTCCGTACTAAGACACTGCACTGCAATGTTGATCTGAAAACAATAAAAACGTACATGAGAAATATAACGCATAACAACATCTACTGTTTAAAAACATAATAAAGGATCAGAAATACAAACAGTATTTTGATACATGGAACTGATAGTGTTTCTCCGAGCATCGTGCTGTCTCGTGATGAATTCTTCCGGCGATACAAAAAGGTTTAACAACCAGGATGGTTTTAATGAAACTCATTGAAGTGCGCTGTATTACAGTGTAGGATGGTTTTTATGCAGTAGCCGACCGGAGAGGCAGTCCGGCGTGGTCGCGCCGCGCCACTCATTACAGCGCTCTATGCAAATGACCCCCCTTGCGTTTTTACTCGACGCAGCCACCGCCACCGATCACTGTCACAACGCATACTTACGCTCGCAAACGGCTCGCATCCGCCATGCTTTCGTGTAATAATTAATAATTACCGATGATACTTATCGATCCAATGCAAAAATAATGCATTACGATATTAACTTCGACCAGTAGCAGCTTCGTTAGTTTCTCACAGTAGTAAAACGATCGTTCAATTTCCGCTTTATTGTTTTTAGTCTAAGCTGCAATGTAGCTATTGAATTCTAATGATAACATACACATGTAATTAAATGCTTAACGACTTAAGTCAGCGTCGCGTTGTGTCGGTAACGTGGATACTCCCGTAATGGTCTTTCACGTTGTTTTTGCTGTTTCTTTGGAGGAGTTTTATATATGCATACAACTGTGTTTGTGCTTCCCCGTTGCTATATTATAGAAACTATAGCCTCTACACTCTACATGGCAGCGAGGAAATCAACGTTAATAAGCGACGCCGGCATAAAAAGCTTAATTAGAATACCGCGCTGCTTCAATACGAAATAAATAATAAAGTTTTATTTTATCGACATTTCATGTCCAGTAATATTTACATTAATTAAAGGAATTCATTTTTGTAATGTTAAGATCTTATTTTTTGCTAACATAAATTTTCCCAAGAATTAAGAAAGAGAGCAAAACTTGTGTAAAAACGGTAATGCTAGTTTAATTATAATAATAATGGGTTGCGATGCAGCGCGTTCTCTGCGTGGTATGGGATTCTTTATAAGTTGTGCAGTAATCATTTTTTGTGGCGCGGACAAAGCTATTCGACCCAATATGGAGACAAGTTTCAATTAAATTGATCCTTAATTAGCGCAATAAAATCATGATCCACATTTTAATTTCTTAAAAAAGATGACCGTAGCTTACTTACAATATGTCCTTAATATATGTGCATATTTATTCATAGCGGAGGTAATTTAATGTTTACTTGCGGCTATTTCTTTACGACGCTTATTTCTATTAAATTATGGTTCCACTGCTTTGTACGTTGAATATTACCAATGCATATCATGTGAATAGTTTTATGTTAATCTCTTACGGTCTTGTGAGTTTTTGTATTTTTAGTAATGTAAAATGAATGTTTTCCACAGGAACGAGTATGTAACAATTTGATACTTATGAAATCATACGCTAAATGCATTTTTAATCATTTAAATTAACGACAAACAAATTAAATAAAACGATTATTACCTTGGCGGCACTTTCGAGTGGGTTCCAGTAGACGGCGATGGCGTTGTGCGCCACCTCCTCGATGCAGCCGGCGAGGCCGATGCTGTTCTTAGTGTCTGCAATAAAACAAAACATCGTCATTCATCTTGTCCGAACGTATAATTGTGGACAATGCATGTGGAGATTTCGATTAAGATATTAATGCACAATACGTCATCGACGACGGAAATTTATTTCTACAAGGCGTGAATAATAACACGATATCATCGATAGATTTGCGACCGAAGACAAGATTCGCTCATCCAATGGAACACAACCTTATTGTAGGGATATTCTTGGCATTTAAATATAAGTGAAGTAAGTAACAAGAAACGCTTTTCTATGATCTTAAAAATATACTTTAGTAACTTTTATTTACCGATTAGTCACAGATAAAAAGTAAGTTATTAAGTGCACTTAATTGGGAACGATTCACCATTTTGAAGTTGAAGTATTAGAGCAGTTCGTGATTTAAGCACCCTCAATCTGTACGGAGGGAGTTGATATGTCGGTCGTTAGTGAGTAATCGCTAGATGGCGCGTCGGTCGCGTCGGTGGCGTGGGCCGCCCTATCAGCGGGGCCGCAAGCTGTGCGGGCGCGCGCCCGCTGATGTGTTTATGAGCCGCGGAGTACCGCCGCCCGCCCTCATCTTGCCTTATTGTTTGACTGGCTTTAACAAATTTACGAGACAAACTAGTGTTCCTGTTATTCGGCGCAAACTAACTCCCACTCATTCCATTGTAATTGTTACTTTTTAATACTGGTTACCATCTTATGTTTGGTTAGCTTCTACATTTGAGAACTAATCTAGTTCTACATTCAATCAATTATATTGTAACAATGGATTAAGGGCTTCTATTTTTCATTGCATTTATTTTACTATTGTACGTTTCGATCTTATAAGAAAAGAAAATATATATATAAAATACGTTCATAAGGTAATATTAATAAAATTTGATATAAGTAGGTTTATGGGCTTTTATACTTTGAATTCAATGAACCCTGAATAATTAGATGTGTCTGTTAATAACGTTAACCCGCTGCCGCGGGGTCACCGCATCCGGTGTACACGGGATGCTGTCTCAATGCAAATATATTTAAGTTTGCTAAAGTGCAAATGTAATCGTAAAGGTCTTACTTTCGCCTGTCACCAGCATTGGGACATAAATAGCCTCTGTAGAAATTACAAAAATCTAATCAGAGAATATTAACTACCTTATAAGAAGTATGAGTAAAGAACATATACAGAAAAATTGGTTTTTCTTTATGGA
>LD688948.1:3024692-3040778 GCA_003118335.3 Papilio memnon
GCAATCTTGCTTCCTTGATGTTGGCAGCAACTCATGGTCTCTTTTCCACATTAGGGTTTTCATCCAAAATATTTACCCCCTAAGTTTAAAGGCGTGAAAATTGAAAAGGCCTAAAGCGTGACGTACGTGTAGGGCTTGTTATTAAAAAAAAAATCATTCAAAAATATGCTGTGATTGCTGACATCTTAGGCAACAAAGAAGTGTATGTTTATGCTTTATTATATTAAGTATAGATACGTTCATTTATTTATTCTTAAAGTATTCGCATAATTTACTTCATGTTAGTTATGAAGTTTATATAATACGGGTATTTTATTGAACGTAACGTTATCTCATTTTGGTGGCGGCGTAAATTTCGTCGCAGTGTTGGTGTTTGTTTTAAAAGGGGACAGCGGCTGCATCGTGTCGGCTCAGCCGAGCGTGGGACGAGCGAAAACTGTCTAAAGGCATAACAGTGGAAGTGAAGAAGCGATGCTGCAACGGGCAGTGGACACGCAACGCAACAACAAGAAGACATGCAGGTAACCGGAGAAGGTATTGTGCCGGCGCGCGGTGCGTTGCAGCCCCTCTCCGCCGCGGTGAGTCCTGTCTCCCCCAACTCCCCCAGCCTCTCACACGCCGCGCACAGGTGTCCGATGTCGCCCTTGACGCTCCTTCCAAGTTCGTTCAAAGCAAAATATTTTACTTGTTCGATTTTCATCAAGTAGTTAATATAATAAAGACGAAATGGCTTGCATTTCGCCCTACGTAAGGATTAAAATATATTAAGGGTTGTGAATCGAACCCATTTTTTTTTACAACACCATGAATCAAATCAAACCCATGAATTCTTAAAAGTGACAACTAATTACTTAACAGTGTGTTAGCGTCGTATCGATTTAAATAAGAATTAATGGATGGATTTTCTACAATTTTAACAAAATAACGAAATAAAGCTGCGCACACTCTCAAACTGTCCCATTATACATAAATATCGTTAGTAAACGGACAGTGACATATCTCTCTGACACCCACATTTATATTAACCCATTTGTTTTTGCCTCTTATGGTCTTAACCGACAAAATTCGGTTGTGTTTAGATATTATTTCATTTTGTATAATAACACCAACAGAGTAAAAAACACAAGATTTGACTAACATCGAGATAAGGTAAAAACCTTGACATTAAACTTGGCCCGGCCGCGCGAATTAATGGCTTCCATGTTTTTATTTTCCTTGAGATTAAATTTATAGGCAGCGCTTGCCGCCGCGGCGTCACTCATTACAAATGCTTCGAGCTTAAGTTAAGTAATGTTAGAATGTGTAAAGTGTCATATATCAGCGCTGTTTACTCGCGCCGAGGTGGCCGATTAATAAGCAAGCATTCCGGCGATGTCGATGACGCAATCCTCTATTCGGTCGATTCTTCGGCGTGGCAATAAAACGAATTCACATTTAATTTTACCCGTGCTAATAGACTCAGATAGTCTTTACATTCGAACGCATCGAATTGAATTTGTATAAAAACAGCCGTTTATTTTATCAACATTGTTCAACGACTATCGAAACGCTTGAGAACGACACGGCAGCACCATTATCGGTGACGATAACTCTCGCAGGTCGGCGGAGGCGCGAGGCGCGGACGCAGACGCGGGCAGGGGTGGGGTAGGGACGCGGGCGGGGCTCATCGCGCAATTAACATGCTAATGAACGGCTCCCCGATATCATCGCGGTAATTATGTCCGCTCGCGACTATATCGTATGCTTGCTTATATTTTCAATGTTCATTTTAGACAAGCGACTATATCATGCGATCAAGCTATCGGCTGTGTTTATATCGGGACTAACAAAATGGATGCGTTGATACGGGACAGGTGTTTACTGCTTCTCCGAGATGGAAGTTTCTCACGAATTTTTATGATTTCCTGTTAGTCGGCCGTCGCGTTCATAGAGCTCGTGTCGGATATCTTTATTATATCGTTTTACTTAACCTCGCCTCGTGGAAACGTAACATTCTGTTTTATATCACTAATTTAGTTGAGACGGAATGTGTCATTACGAGCGTAGGTAACATGAGGACGCAGTGCCGGGCGGCGGGCAGCGGGCGGCGGGCGGCGGGCGGCGCGGCGGGCAGGGATGAGGCTAGGCGGCGGCGCCACAATGTTTATTTTTAGACGGGCCGATTGATAGGTTCGCCGGGCAGTGTGGGCAGCAGACGATGCGCGTTATTTATGCAAATGTCCTAACGACACATAATGGTGGGCAGCGGGGCGCGCTGCGCGTCTCCTCTGCCTGCAGCGCGGTAATTAGGTGCTGCGTGCGCCGCCCTCGCCCTCGCCCTGGCCCTCGCCGCACGCAAATCTTCACCGCCATGTTTCTGTGTCGCCTCGAGCACGACTGACCATGTTTTTGTGCGGTAAATATCGTGTCTCGGCCTCCGTATGAGCTACCGTCCGCCCTTCGTACGCTCGCGGAAAATACAAGGAGTCATTGTGATTTTAAATTACTAATTTGTACTATAATTATGACTCGGCACGCAACATGGCGTTTATTTTGTAAAAAAAAAGACACATCGTCAATTGATCGTTTCCACTCACCGGCGTCAAGTATTCGTTGTTTGACTGAATGCTGCCTGCCGTGCCAGAACTGCCACGCTTTGATCTCATCTTCGGGGGACTTCTCTTCTCTGAACATCAGCATTACCACGCTCTGAAACAAAATACAATATTAGCTAATTAAATTAACTCTATTATAAATCGCGCATGTTGTGTGCATCGCCAGATATGAAATATAAATAAACCGTATAAATGTACACCATCGCGATAATACTCATTAGAAACGCCTATATAAAGGTATGGCTCCATTTAATTTATCGCCAGCTTTAATGACATAAGCAAAGGCGAGCGATGCCGTGAGCATTTCGCGAACAAACTGGCCGCGATTACCTGCAGCATTTCTCAGTTATTAAGTTAAACGAATACGATTACATCGTCAAGGTGGGCATCTTAATTCCATATTTCATTTGAATGCCATTCACAATAGTCGGACGGGCGGCCGCTTGTTTCCGTCACGTTGTGTAAGTGAAATATGTCGTTAGACGATTTCTATGAACGGGTTAGAAAATGAAGTGAAAAAGAAGTGAGTTGCGCCAGGCGTGGTGCCAGACCCGGCCATATAGGGCTAACGACGAGAAAGCACCGATCGTCGCCTCTGATTGATGGATCGCCGATCGTCGATCGACGAGGCGAGTGCGCCCGGCCGCGCCCGACCGACCTTTGAAACCCATTCTTTTAAAATATCTTTTAAAGCTATATTAAGCTATATATCTACACAATTTTTAAAGCTATAGTAAGAAAAAATATTATATTTACAGTACAGTATTATAGTACAGACGTTTCATATGTTCCTTCATTATATTATGTTAAATATAATACATAATTTAAATTGCGTTTACATCTTTACAATCCAGCAGTATTTAATTTTTTACTTAACAGTCACGTGATCCAAGTCGTTTTATTTTATTAAGATATCGGGGTAAGTTCCGAATTTTATGTCTTTTTCATTTCCAATTTCGGTGCGTGCGGTCACGTACAAAGACATGCCATGAATAAATTAGTTTTTCAAGAATAATTGTAGCTGCATTGTATTAAGAAGTTTTCGTAACTTGTTCCTACGCATCGTGTATTCTCGGAAAGCTTAAAGTCTACGAAGATAAAACGCTCGACACCATAACGGCGATGTTATCGCGCGCGGATCGCAATTAAATACGGCAAGGACCTCGGTTACGGTATTGGCGACGCGCAATAAAAACAATGTTTTATTGTGAATCGATGTATTTATGAGTAATTCGCATCGGCGAATAGCCTTGCTCTTCTATAAACGGGACGGCGGCTTTCTCCGGACATCGGGCGTAAACTGAACGGAATCATGCATACTAATAGATAGCTCGTGTATAAAATTGTAACGGTGCAGTCCGCCTCTACTTCACATAGTCTCCGTTACTAAATGTAAACATTTTCTGCTTTATTAGAATTCCCCAAATTCATAGGTAAATACATAATGCATGCGTAACTGTAAATAAGCATTAGATGGTAGGTCATATCTTATCTGCAGTCATATGCCACTAAAACGAGGTTTATTCGTTTTTGAAATTTTTATGGCACTTATTTATTTGCGTCGGTATTTGTAGTTATATCTAGTTCAGCTACTTAGCTGTAGTACAATTTGGGCTGTTGATATTAATGATTCATGAGGTCCACCGGCTAATTTAAGGTCTAACTCCGTCTAGTTGTAATAGTTTACGTAACTTAATACCTATTTTATAGTAACAATTGGCACCGAACAATGTCGCTATTGTTGTTTGACAGAGACACGGAGTTATAACTGGGGCTTAAATGACTGAATTACGCAACGTGTCATAGACAAGTCTCAGTTTTATCGAATTAATGTTTCTAGTTTAATTTATTACTTATTGAAATGTTATCAGTGCCGACTATTATTGTGGCGATAATAATAGGTGTTTGAAATAATAAATTTGACTTGATTGACTAACGGACACTGATAATAGCCGTGTTACATTTTCTTACAATTTACCGTCCCCATTCTCATTAGACACCGTACGGTAACATTATCGCGTCCATTGGATAACATTAACAGCCAATATTACAATATTCATATAAGTTAATTGATTGGACATTCTAAAGGTCGGTCGTATCCTTGATGGTCAAACTAATGTTTCCGACTACCGTCAAATGTTAAAAGTTTTGGTGGTGTTAAACGATGCGTCATCGATTTATTTATTTAATCGATTCCTTAAATGTAAATGATGTATTTATCCTAATTGATATTTTATTCAATTCGTAAATCGTTATATGTCCGGTTACCTTTGGTAGGCTAGAAGTCATCTTTTGTTAGGTTGTAAAATCTTGCGAAATATAATTTTTTATAATAGATTAAATTACTTTAAAAGTGAAAAAAGACTTTTCGGAATTTAGGCTTAGATCTTTATTGTTTGTATTTACACATCATCATCTGATAATGTTATAAAATGAACTAAATTAGCGTTTTAAAAGTTAATACTCAGGACACATGCAGGAGGAGGTATAGAGACAATTCCAATTCATTGCATATAACTATAACATAGTATGTTCAGTACATGGAAGTAGCTACATGTTTCGCAAGAGTTTTGCGTTCTCGAACCAGTTATCTCCAACTTTTCGGACCGTCAATTAATTAATCGAGTGTATCGACATTCGACCCGATTTCAGGAGCCCGGACTCGGTTGACAATCTTAGTTATCTGATTAAACACGCTTTCTCTCCGCGTGTATGAGGCGCGCGGCTCGGCGTTGTGCTGCGCCCGCCGCGCCGCACAGCCGCACAGCCGCCTTCATTTCATCACTCTATTTAAATAAATAACCACTCGTTGCATATTTCATGCATAATACACAAGTCGATTGTTATCTTCGGCTTACGCGAGACATCTCGAGACGTATCGTTAATCAGGAGTGAGTGTAAATATGTTTCTGATAACAAAAACTTCCTGACATTGACAGAGGGAGATAAACGCGACTTCTATGTAGAACATCTGAACCGCTTAAATTATGATCTAAGAAAGTATCAAGTACAACGATGTTGATTCTGAAACACAAAAATGTGACCGACTACATAAGCTTATCGACATCTGACAAATAATGTGTAGAAAACCTCTTCTAGGACATTAGACGTTAATAAACAGTTGTTATCTTAACATTAGTTGTTATCTATTTGAAATTCTATTTAACAGAAAATGTAAAGTGATATCCGCTATAAAATGCTGTCAGTTTAATTAAAATAATGTCGACGATGATAATAAAATGTTAAAAAAACGACAGAAAGGCCTGGAAAATTATTTACAAAGAAAAAAACTTCGCCCAGATACGTGATCAATTATATTTCATTTAATATTCATAAAGCGTACAGGCAGATATAAAGGAAATGATCATTTCGTTTCACACGAAGGCAGTTATTGATCTCATTCCAGATAAATGTTCTAATTAAAACTCGTGGCCGCGCTTGTACCCACTTTGTTTCTGTTCGCGGCGCAATTTCTCTTTGGTGTCGCTAAGAATACTTAAGAAATGTACCTATAAGAAAGTCAAGAAGTCGTCTTACAACTTTTGAAATTTCACCAAGTAAATCTTTATAGAGCTAATTTTGCTCGCTTCACGTATTTGGGGTATTTTTTAAATGCAGCAACTGGCCCTCAGGTGGCCTTCATTTATCTTATGAAATAAATATATTCTGGGTACTTGATACTTGTCCCCAATTAAAACTACATGTATGGGAAATCGAAGAAATAAACCTATTAATAATTTAAATCTTTTCAATTTAATAAAAAAGAAGTGAACGAAAAATAAATCATCGTTCACAATATACACAGTTATAAATTTGCACTTGACTAGCTTAAAAACTTATGTCAATATACAATTACACTGCGAAAATATTTTCGTGCAAAAAGATGTTTTCAACGCAAAAAACTCCTAATTCACAGATGAATGGCGTTAAAATTACCCTAACAGGTATGTTACATTATCAAATTGAATAAAATTAAAACATTATCTGTTACGCATACGAGCATGGAGCGTTACAAGTAGTGCGTGGCAGTAAGTAGCGGAACGCGTTATATGTGCTCGCTGCTCGCATCATCAGTTCCTCGACCACCGCACGTAGCATGTTAAGTAATATTGTTATGCAGGAGATGATCAGTGAACACGCTTCACTGCAGCCGGGCTTTTTGCCCGACTTCTCGTTAGCGCGGGCTCGGCCGCGGCGGTCATCCATCAGACCCTATCGCCTTTATGACAATTATTTATGTTTACCGCCCCGCGGAACTATTCCACTTACAGCTGAGCTTTATCGATAGAGCAGAAGTAATGTCTCGGCGTCGCGATATGCTATATCTGATACGGATACGTCTGTTTGTTAAGTGCGCCAGTTTTGCTAGTTGTTTTAACGCCCCGGTTATTTGCTGCGAATGTTCTCCGCGGTGAATGTCGTTTTCGACATAAATTCTGAGCGGAACTGTGGGTGTAGCCAGCGTGCGTTCGCTCCTAGAATACGTCTCGGTATTTATTTCGCATCAAACGAGATTTATCAATGGCCGCTCTCGGCTCGTAAATAAAAGAAGTTGCTCGAGTAACACAAGTGGGGATTACATTGACGCTCACTGTGTTTGACGATGACGTAAATTATTAAATATTGATTCACAATGAAATGTTTATTGCTAGCTGCATCTTGATAAAAAAAATATGTTGAACATTAGATTTGATTCCGTTTACCGAAGTAAAAATAATTAAAATCAGTGAGATGTTAAAAAAATCAAGGAACGAAAAAAGATGTGTATTTAAACATTGGATAGAGTTGATTAACTAGGACTATTCAAAGTGAATGACGGTATATTTTTCCAAATTTACAAAGTCACGGTCGAAGCAACTTTTTGTTTATTAAATTTATGAGACCAGATAAAAACCCGATTAAAGTACATTAAGTAATTTCAATAATTTATCCAAACATGCAGCCAGCTGTTGCTAGGCAACTATGCACTAATTATAAAAGAAAATGTTTACTGATTCTTCAACGTATTTAGTAACATTATCTTTAATAATTGGTTGTTTTTTATACGTCACTTTTTAAAATATCCATTTATTTTATCAAATCTATTAATAAGAAATACCGTATACCTAATAACTTGAGGTACATCAGAGAAACTATTATTAATAGAAATGAATGTTAAACAGCACAACGTAATGTGGATGTGCCCAACGCAATAGTTTGGAACGCCTGAGGGCAGAGCTCAAGATTGCTAGAGATGAGGAGCTTCCGTCGCCGACAAATTGCCCTCGCCCTCCCCCCCACCTCGCCCTCCTCCCCGTCCCTCCTACCCGCGCATCCGGCGTACACCCTTCGTTTCTTATTCAACGCGCAATATCCAAGACCCAATATTACTTATATCCTTGCACACATCTTAGACATACTATTACTTATTAATAAATAGTCATTATCCTTGTAGTACTTTATTTTTTACCTTTCAACGGAAATCTGTACTGTGTTTTAATGTTTGTTTTTAACGTTGTGTTGTAGATGAATTAATATAAGTAAACAATATCTAATTATTAACATACCACAATATTTCTTAATTAATTTTAAGAAGCAATAATATCAACTTTATCATATACTGTAGCACTTTGTATTTTTTTTGTCGTGGAAATTAATAAATACATATTAAAGCTTTACTTATATTTACATTTTCCACTTCCAGCAAATTTAATCTAATGGATATGCTCTTTGGATATGTAACATTGTCTATAGAATTAAAACACTAATGGAGTAGCCAGTTACCGCTAAACCTCGATTAAATCGGAGCAGTTCCCGCGATCCGTCCGGCGTCGGATTAAAATCCAAAGTCGCGTCGTAACACTAATCTGCTCAAATGTCGAAAGGAAATGTCGGATTGTACGCAGGGCTTCGGGCGAGATGTGATACGCGAGACGTCCTACTCGAACCTACAGCTTAGAGTGCGACCGATAAAGCTGCCGCGGCGGCCATCGACGGCAAACACTACGTGTGGCATTTTGTCCGTTTTATAATATTATGTTACCAAAACATGAAGTTTTTAAACAACAAACAACCAAGCATGGAATACACTTATTTACATTTCATAATTTATATAGAGTTTTAAGAAATTTGTAAAAGCTCCAAAGTTTCGTAACGTGTACATTATTACATAAATGGATTAGTAGTTTAAACATTTGACTCCTTTATCACATTAGTCTATTTGACATAAGAGCTTGATACGAGTGCAAAAGATATAATGATTAATAGACAATAAGTAACAAAAGTGATTTGCTTATTGCGAATATGGAACAATTGGATCGTTCAATCATTACGATTATTTTGGTTCGGCATTAAGATAACCGCGACGCGGAGCGGCGTGGCGGTGCGGGTGAGCGTTGCGAAACCGAACCTTATATCTCCTAATGCCGCTGATTACAGCCTCACGCTGGCCCCGATGCTATCTCGGAGTGACGCTAAATACGCGCGCTGTGACACTTCCAATATCGAAACAATGACGAACCCCGCATTACGCAACGCGCTCCGGCTACGAGCAGCGACAGCACGGCTGTCATTCAAACTATAGATTTAGACTAAGTGAAAGTTTATTTAAGCTCAGCCTTTCATTTAGCGACCTGAAATACGGTTGATTCATTTCTTTTAGATACGTATTACATTATATCTTTTAATGATATGTAAATAACCATGCAGTATGATTTATTTCACACGTACATTACTTTCACCTTTATAATTATTTACATGTTATATTTGGATATAAGTACCGATATTTAAATATCATTTTTATTACATTGATTTTTTTCTATTAACACCTATAAATAGAATGTTAAAAATGAAACAAATTCAATTAAATAACAAAAAAAAAGTATGTATAATACATATACGTCAGATTGTAACGATATGAATAGTTGCGTGAAGATTACCGAATAACTTGTAATAAGTAACGTAACAGTTATCGAATATAATTACGTGCGCCTGAAGCTGAACGTGAAATGTTTACGCGCCGGCGAATCGCATGCGTGACTTTTGACTAGATATGCTACACGATGTAAACAACGGAACTATACAACTGCTATTTCATAAGGCACTTATGCTAGAGTGTTTTTGGACAAACTTGTTAACACTAGTGGTTGGAATAAACTCCTAATCAGATACGCTAATTTGTTTCACAGGGTGTTTTAATATATTTTTTATTAATTTGAACTTCTGTGCGTAGTAGCTTTGGGATAAGATCAAAAGTGTACTTTAATTTCCACGCTTAACGGAATACCGCGCCCTGAGATAATTGTGTTTTTTCTGTCATCATTGCAGACAGATTGCCATAAGATAATATTTTATAACGAAAAACAAAACTGCCAAAAAAGCAATTACATTAAATTCACATAAATTACTTTCAAAAAATAAGGAAAGTCATAAAAAGTACATTATATTAACGCGAGGCGGCAGTGATAAATAACTTTAGGTGAGCCGATAAAGTTATAGTGAGATTTTTGTAACACTGTTCGCCATTTACATATGTTGATCACTCAATAAATCACTGTTTAAAGCCGATTCCGGCTCATGTTTATTTACATCTACTAAATGGAAAAACACGTACCGAAGCCTAAGTTCATAGGAGTAAATTATTCAAGGTCGTTTCAGCAAAATTAAGATGTAATAATAAAAAACGGCTAAATTCCAAATATTATTTTTTACTACACGTCTGTAACGACTAAACAATTAAAAACTCTATGAATTCAGACATTTAAAAGAATTGCGAATTAATGTTGCAAATATACAAAACCGTTTTATTGATTACTTTCGATTAAGCAAAGAATGAAATCGTTTATTTAAGTGACTAAATGAAAGTGCAGTGCCATGGACTATGTCGGTGTATAATCAGTGCAATTTATAATCATTAACGTTTTTCTGTCGCCGGAAGGACAGGCAAGGAGCGGTGCGGCCCGCGCCCGTGACAGGGGTGCACGCTAAATTGAGATCTCAACGCGTGATTGATCGAGACCATGACTGGCATCTTCCAAATATCAAACGAACATATGCAAATTTCACATTTTTTGTTATTGGTTCATACATTAAAGAACTCTTTCTGTCAGTGTCGGATATAAAATTTCATTACACGTCAATGCGCCCTGTGAGAATTATTCGATCTGTCTCATATGACAGCCCTTCAGTGTGCGGCACGACGATGACGACGTCCGCAGAATGGGCGCGGCGGGAGCCGAGCGCTCCGAATGTCGACCGTTATAATCCCTCATCGACCATAACATGTCGAGTGTAAAAGGCATCATTAACGATCGCCTTAAAAAGGCAAACCGGAGCAATCATTAAAATCGTAAAATATTGCAAAAAGAAAAGAATACAACGGCGCGGCTCGTTACGCGAGTTTCCGTTGCTACGAAAGTGAGCACAATGATGTCGGCGCATCGACAAGAAATAGAGCAAAAAGCGCTCTCAATGAACAGCAGCGCCACGCCGCCACTGCCGGCTGCCGAGCCGCGTCGCCGCGGACATGCGAGACGCAGTTCAATCGCGCTCGTGAATAAAACGATAAGCGGAAGTTTATTACGGCCGCTTAAAAGGTATTAAATATCATTCGTATGTAAATTACATATTGCAAATAGATAACGATCTTCTACTCGACTTCATCGACCCAGTGTCAGTTTGTCATAAAAACGTTTAATATATTGCGTACTTTAAAAAGTTGAAAGAAAATTAACATTTAAAACAATGACATTAATATTAATTCTGTAAACACATATATTTTTTAAACACAGAAATGAAATTGTCATATTATAATGATTTGATTTGAGTTGAATATCCAACTACACATGTGCAAAACCAACATTTTTTTAGCAATCATTATAATGCACCCTTGAAATGACGAGAATATCAAACATCACGTACGTCGCGTTCGCTAGCGAGGTGATTAATTGCACTCATGTTCTGTGATTGATCGATTTTCTTTCGTGCCAAAGCACATAAAGTATTTTTTCAACTTTAGAACATCTCGGAGAACATTTTAAAATTCTATCTATCATGTTTATTCAAATGTAAATGGCATACGTGGCGTGCGAAAAGTGAGGACGAGGTGGGCCGATTGTACTTGCGACGTGGTACCTTTAATTAGGTGCAAAACCTCGTACACAGGTCGCCGTGAGGTTCGTTCGGAGTAAATCTGTCCGATGATATCGGCGGTGGTGGGCAAAGCTGCGCCGCAGCGGGGCGGGGCGGTGCCGGCCGTAATTACAGCCTCGCCACTCACGCTCCGTGCGCCCAAATCTCTCTTTTTACCAAATTTTCTTATACCTCCTAACAGCTCACGGACACGCGAAACATTCGCATCGCGTGTGAATTTAAATTGTCAGCCACGGTAATAACTAATAATCATAATTGACATTCAATACATGGGATATTGAATGTCAATAATAATCATTACTCATAAAATTATCTTTATACTCGTAAACAAACTTAGTTAATTAAGAAATTTTATTTTACTAATAATTATTAGAAAAATTATTAAAACCTCATAATATGACAAGGAAGCTTAGCTACCACATTTTTATTACTTTTATCTCTAGATATCTACAGATAATATCATAAAATTATTCTAGCTCGTTTTTTTGTAAAACTTTTATATCATATTCTACAACACTACAAGATTTGCATATGCGTTGGTAGGAAACAAATTTAAATAAAAGTTCTGATTACAAATAAATACAGAAGTCTTAGTCATAATTTCCCACCATTACGTTATTTTATCATAGTTATTCAAAGCTATTTATAGAATCGTGTCTTTTTCTAACTTATCGTCTTATGTATATAACTGCAATATTTGTATTGTTAAAACTTCTTAAAGAATAATCTTTAATAATCTCAATGGTGCTCGGATACATGTACGAGTATTGACATTATGTTCGAAAAGGCAAAAAGTTGCTCGTTAAGGAAACATGATGTTTGGCGCATTGAAATTATTTTATCATAATGCGGCGAGGTTATTGTTTAAGGGAGCGATATTATCCGAGGCGAGGCGAGGCGAGGGCCGGGCGAGGCGGCGCGCTCCCGGGGCGGTCATTGTGTTCCTATATGGCGAATGTCAAAAGCGTCGTCTTAATTATCGGGCGCGGCCATACAATGCGCACTCGATTGCGGCGAGATAAGCGGCGTGTATCTATCCGAGTCGTTATTGAATGCGCCGGACGCGCGGCCCACTTGCTGCCTTAATAATAACTTCAAACGTATGTCGCATTGTATCTCTGATTATTCCGATCTAACTCCATTGAATCGAGATAAAGTGCGCTCGAATACGATACACGTCGCAAGAAAAACGAAGGAAAATTCAATTATTGCGGAATATTTCATGACGCATATTGTTTACGATCGATCTAAGCATTAATTACATATTTGTGTTCGCTTACTTGCATTGTTATGCTATCCCTTGTAATGATGGGAACGGAAGATACGTCTTCATACAATAATAATAGTGTTGGGATAAATTAAAAGCAATTAGTATTAGAGTGTTTAGTCCGGATTTTCTTGTTTAATTGTACAAAACAAGTAAGAAAAAAGACGTCTAACCCCGTTATGCCAGTTATTATGTCATTGCAAAGGAAATGTCGGGAAATTCTTTATGGGGATTTCCCATTTATATGAGAAATTGTAGGTAAACAGAACTCATCGTTTTTTCTTGGTCACTATTTTTTCATATTAATAATTCCAAACAATAACCGGTTATTCTCACGCGATGCTAGATTGTTTTATGACTGCTTAATTATTCGCTTGTTAAATATTTGTCAGATTAATAGTTTTCATCTTTGTTAATTTTCTTCGACATTTGCGAAAAAATGACGAATATCTTGAATCAATTTTGTAAATTGCTTTTGTTTACGAGAAACTATTATAGTTAGCTACATATAGGCTAAAGTCTTAATTATTTTCTTAGATAGTAAAAATCTTTAAGTCCTATTTGTAGTAAAAATAGTGTCATATTTAGTTTCACAAGAATTACGAACAAATAAAACTATGCAAAAAAAAGCGGTTATGAAAGTGAGTCGTAGAAGGCGAACACGTAATGCAACCGGGAGCAGTGAAACCGAGCCGCGACTGCGGTCGGGACCCTCGCTTTCACACCGGGATCTGGCGACACCACTTTGTTAGTGTCGCATCGTAGAATTATGCGCTGACAATTTTTTTTTTTATTTCTGTACATTGTGTAGTAATAGCAGAGTCATGTTGGTATCAGATTCGCGATCAACCAATAGAGAGTCAATACATACACATCAATTATCTATTTAATGTGTTGTATATGGAGATTTTGAATAATACATTTAGAAAAACTCATAAATGAATGTATTTTCCTAGTAAAGGTTGCTAGGACTATACACTGACTATTCTCCAGGCTTATTTCAATGTTACAATACTTTATCGCATATCTAAACCTTATGGTATATAAAAATCTTAGGAGTAAACCAAATACTAAATAGTAACAAAAACATATCCCTAATTAAATCATCAATGTTAACAAAATAAGAATGCATATTACACAATATAAATAGAGTCGTTCAGCGCGCCGCATCGTAGTTATTTAATGACGGCCCGTGCCTCAAATAGTCTGTTAGGCTTTCTATCCTCTAAGAGAGGTAAACATCCGGCCATCGCTTCGCTAAGGGACTCAGTAATCAAATAACGACAAAGTCCCTCCACTCTCGCGATGACTTAATGAGTAGTCTCGTTGATGTCTTTTCTTAGAGCAATGGTGAAACTTTCGAATAACACAAAAATGTTTGGCTTTTGAAAATTAAACCAACGTGCTTCCATTAAACGAAAAGATTTCACAAATCAGTTAGAATTAATTAGAATGAAGATTTTCTTTAATCTAGCATATTAAATATGTAATTATACATTAATTAGAAATAAGTGATATTGCGTTTAATGACTTAATTCCTAAACTGGTTGTTAGAGAAATAACCGAACAGGTCCAGTTAACTGCTTCATTAACTGTACAATCTTAGATTTGAAATAAATTAAATGAGTTTCCTTTTCCAACTAATCAAAACATATTTATTACTTACATATCTTCTATGTAATTTATTACGTGATCAAAATTTCTTTTGACAAGCATAGATTCTTATTTTTGTAAAGCTTAATTTATTGGCTTATTAAATTCTGCTACACGATTAATACTAAAGAAGTGCTGTCAAATATTTTATAGTACATAATATGTGTGAATAATGATGGCCGGTCAAGTCTATAAAAAATGCGACTTACCTTAACCGTTTGGTTTTTAAGGGGCTTGTCTGGGTCGTGGACGTACTCGAGCGTGATGCCGTAGAACTGGCCTTTGTTGATGTAGGTAATGCGGTCGTCTTCACGCCGCTGGGAGCTACTGCTGGCCGTCTCAAGGTGGTATTTGAAACCGTATGGCGAAAACCTATGGAAATGCACAGAAATAAGTCGACATCAACACGACATTTATTATGATAACGATAAGCGATCGCGATAGCTTATACATACGTCGCTCCGTACATACTACGGATCGAGATAAATCTTAAATGTTGCACATTACGAAGTATCGCAGTAGGTAAGTCGTTGTAGTAACCATTTGTTGGAATATAAAATAAGCCGAGAGCTGGTTTGAGTGAGAGACATTTAGAAAAAGTGCGATTTCTTCTTTAAGATACGTATCAACGGATACATGTTCACGACAATAAAGTTTCCATGAAGTGAAGCAATAAAAGTGAGCAAAAAGTGGAAATCTTAATTGTACGGCGAGTGGGTCTGGCCGCTAGCCCGCAGGGGTCAAGGGGGGCACGGGGGGCGCGGGTTAGCGGGCTGCGGTGTCGTTACATAAAGGCGTGGAGATCCAGTTCGCAGAGAGAAATGAAAAACTGCGTTTTCTCGCGATTTCCTGCGCGTGGGATCGGCGGAAGGAAAAGCCCGCTAATTTAGTGGCGATCGCGTGCCGCAGCTCGTTATGTGAGGGCGCGCGCGCCAGCCGCGGTCGCACCGCTTGTCGTGTCGCTTGGCGTGTCGCAGCGCGGGCCCACGCGACATTCGCACAAAGAACATTATACTAGGAATATACGACGACGTCATTATCTGCCCGCTCTATTGTAGCACACCTTACTTATGTAATGCGATAAAAAGCTATAAATCGTTAAAGAACGCCTAATCTGCTAATAAATCTCGCCGCGGTATGCAGATAGGCGGCCGCGTCGGCGCAGCTCTGGACTTGCGGTTACACCATTACTTAAAGCTTATTGAAAACAATTTGGTAAACAATCCCGCTGATGTTTGCGATTTAAAGCGAGCGCGCGCAGATAAAAGCCGTGTAATGCAAACCCGGGCCGACATTGACGGATCGGTCGCTGCAGCACTCGCCTATCTGATTCTCTCTAACTTATTCCAAACGTAATTTCCATCGGTGACGTAGGCAGCCATTGTTATTTTGGATGTTATTATTCGTTGTTTACGTATCTCTCGGTATACACATGATTGTAAA
>LD688948.1:3040794-3060295 GCA_003118335.3 Papilio memnon
ATAAGACTTTTTGAGTTCCACCTGGTCGTCTTAACTACCTACATGAATTCTCAGTACTCGATAATAAATAAGGCATTGTTTTCGAATGAGCTTCATTACAAATTTCAGCAACGCGACGTCCAAAAAAGACACTTCCTGTGTGAAGGCAAGGGTATTTCATGAATAAATCAATCGAGGAGGCGCGGAAATTGATGATCGCGCAAAAAGCCTTCGGAACGCAGCGACAATAAAGTGCTCGAAATAAAAACATTCACTGCGATAAGAAGCGAAGTCCCGCGAGCCGTAGAGGTCTACCGCACCAAATTAGATGCGCATAAATACGGCTCTTTCTTATTTCTTGCAAGCGCGTGGCATGACTACGTCGATTGGTATCCCAAAAAACCATTTTTTCCAATAACTGTCTTATTAAGAAAAAAGAAAACATAGAAAGTAGACCAATTTTTAAAAATCATTAAAATATTGAATGTCTCAAAAAGCTCAAGGAAAATACTGTAATACATTTAATTTCAACAAGTTCCCTAATTAGATTCGTTGCTTATAAATACTTCATTATGTTTTTTACAAAGCGGAAGAACATTAACATAACTTATACTTTTATAGTTATTATACTTTAATTAGGCACAATATAGCATCATAAATCAGCGTTGTCTGTCAAGGTCTGGTCTTGGCGAATGGTCTGGCGATGGCATTACGGGCGACGAATGTAAATTGGAATAAGAATACCGTTTTATGCGAATTGCAGTCGAGCTCGTCTCCACCGTATCGATGCTTGATGGAAATTGAAGGACCATTGTATGCCTCCGACGAGACGTATGTCCAAACGGACACAATGCTGTGAATCATAGCTGCCTATCTCAAAAGCTGCCGTCTCACAACTATCTTAAGATCATTAAATTCGGCTCCTTTTACGTAATCCTTATAAACTTGAACAATGTTTACAAATTATACGATTTATGTTTTAGAATACTTTTCTTCATATATCCTTATTTGTGTATTTCGTTTCCAATACGATTATTTTTTAGAGGAAACCGGGATAGGAAGCAATCCGTGTAGGCGGGTAGCGGGTTAATGAGTACGGTTATGCGGCGCGGAGTAATGGCGGCGCGCTGATTGCCCGCCACGCTGCACCTCGCACGCATCACGCACGCCACTAATCGCCCACCGCCACCGTCGTCTCACGGTGATACACTTAATTTATTTTATACAAGTCGGTTAATGAATTCTAAATATCCTTCTTATACATCAGTAGGTAAACAATTTTGTTTATATCAATTAAGACGATTTAAAATACTTCCTACAGAGATTACGCCTAAAAGGCAACAAGTACTTATTTGTTTATTAAACAAACTTCCCGACAGCGCTCACGATAACTTAATTGACCTTGTAGATGCGGTATATGAGTTTTATGTGTCCCATTACCCCGCATTAGAAGCCTTTTTGTTGTGGTAACTGAATGTGCATACATTAGTTGATTAAGCCACCACTTTAAGGAAGCTGATTCCAGTGTTGAACATTGGGCGAGCAAACACATCGTCGTATTGGGACGCGGAGCCGACTACTTGAGCACTCCGAGCTACTTAACTGGGCGGTAAGTAATAGTTCAAACAGTCGAGAGGGCGTCGGAATACCTTCGGTGCTGGTAATCGTTCGTGGAACGAGCGTATATTGAAGGTAATCGAAGAAGTTAAAAGCGACCACGTTTATTTGGGCCAACTGCAAGCAAGTAATTATCGAGATAATAATGCTAATGCACTTATCATGTTGACGACTGCTTCCGCCGAGGCGCTGACTCGCTCGGAGCCCCTTGTGTAACGATTTGTTCCAACGATCCCGGTATTCAATTAAGACGGGGATTTAGTCTTCAAATACGTTGATGGTTCAAATTAAAACAAATGAGTTCAAATAATAATGATTACTGCACGCTTTCTATTAGTCGGTAGACGTATGTTCTTTATTACGTCACTTTGTTTTAGGAGAATAAGTGCAGTGGTAAGTTACAAGTTAGATTTCGTAACATGAATATAGTATATATTATATTCGAATCTAGATCAGCACACGATGTTTTGCGTTACCGTCGCGCACGTGGTAAATCAGAGCGTAATCCGGATCCAGGAATTGAACTTAAATTGCTCGTACACGGCTGTCTCGGAATCTTACCAGGCAACGTTTTTCTATAGGTTTTAATTATTTAGTAGTTTCGAAGAAAAACGTATAGCGATATTTCAATTAAATGTTTTAATTGTGCCAGGTTTTGTGTCCGCGGTCATAACGTTAAAAATTGACAGCTTAATTAATTATGATCAAAATACACAATAACTTAAGGTCTAATTTTAAAGTAACATAAAGCATTATTAGTGTAACTACAATGTAAACCTTACCTTTTAGTCCCCTGTTAAATGTCAGCGTGAAAAAATAATTTTATTTGTAATGTAGAACCAATTAACGCAAAATTAATCGTGTTATTGTTTTGTTGGTATGACTGTGGAATATTTACAGCGTCGTTTATTTTTCTCAATGTACATTTATAATAAACAATTGTATATGTTTTATATTCTTGAATATTTTTTGCAAATAATGATAAAGAGAAGTAAATAATACTCGATCGTGCATATATTATGTCCGAGTGATGACCAGAAATGAGTCAAGTGAAATTATGAAATAGTGAGGTTTAATCACTTTAAATGAAATTCTTTACTTGCAAGTTAGTTTTTTAATAAATGTTCGTATAGCATTTGGTTAAGTATTATAAGCCATGACATTATGTGACTTGGCGATTAGTCACATTACATTAAGTATCGTTACTTTAAGATACTTAATTGTTAACTGCGGACATTTACATATTGTTAAGCAAAGTAATTTATTTATGTCTAACGCCATTAGGCAGTATAATAAACCCATAATCTGAGGCTACTAAGTAAACGTGTATTTTAATATAAATTAAACTAATGTTTCCACCGCGACGTCGCCTACCTACAATTATATAGAATATCTATTCCCAACTTTTATAATAATGCAGAAAATATTCAAATAAGGAAAAGGTTAATTAAGTAAATAAATAAATATTTTAATCATTTAACATCATAAACGAAATATCTGAGAATATAAAATATTCGAATTAAAAAAATTAAGATTCATTAAGTAAGGCCCTTTAAATACTAATAAAATTTATAAATTAATTCTTTTTTTTCATACATAGTTAAGTTATATGAACAAAACATTCTTTTATGTTTGTAAAGCGTCGAATTTGATTATCACGAGATAGAAATTAGCACCCGGGACCGTTACACGTTGTTGCTACAACACAATATCAAGTAGCTGTAAATGCTGGACTTGATTGTTCAGTAAACAGACTCTTTGACCAGCTGCCGACTGCCTTGTTAATGACCTGACTTTGAAACCTCCGGAAATTGCCACGGGATCTTAGACTATATGTAAGGAATTTAATAAACTTAACTTATATAAAAAAAATCACTGAATTTAAATTAACAACTTGCAATTCTAGTAGAGTTATCCAAGATTAATTTTCATATATATTTTTTTAAATTTCTTTGATAAATATCCTCTAAACAATTTGAGTGAGTCACGCTATGTAAAATATTTCAAACTCTATTTATACGATAATTTGTTTTGATCAAAACAAGAAAATCGTGTGCATAGTAAACTATAACAAGAATACTATAGACAACTTACAGAAGTCATGCCAAATATTTTTCGTATTAAAATTTTCAAAATAATTGAGTAAATTCATAATACATAAGCGTTAATTAACACGTCAGTGTAATCATTTACGTGAGCGTTTTAATTAAAACGCAACAGATTATAATTGGCAGAGAATGCATTGAATTGTAACGTTTGTTACGCGCCAGCCACATACAAAGTATTTCATTAACACATAATACACACAGTTCAGCTAGCATAAATTTAACATAGAAAATATTGTACTATTATACAATAACTAAGTAAATATTGTATAATTATTTTTGACATTTAAGTTACTGGTTGGAGTTCTTTGAAAACAGACCAACTAAATTGAACCCAGCAGAAATATGAAGTAATTTAGCTATTCAAATAAAATAATGCAAGTTTAAGTTTATACAAGGACTTGCTGTTCGCGTGCGGCTTCATCCGCGTCAAATTATAAAAACTTTATTTTATTGTTTACATTTGGCAAATTATCAATTGCAAATGACAAAATACCAATTACCTTACTATGGCAATTTTGCTTCCTTGATGTTGCCAGCAGCTTATGGTCTCTTTCCCACATTAGGGTTTTTATCCAATTTATTTACCCCTTAACTTTAATAGCGTGAAAATATATAGCCTAAAGCGTGACGTAAGTGTAGGGGTTTTTATTTAAAAAAACATTCAAAAATATGCTGCAATTGCTGAGATCTTACGCCACAAAGAAGTGTGTGTTTACGCTTTATTATATTAAGTATAGCTACAGATAATATCTCCAAATTAGTAACGTAAATGAAATTTACTTATATCGTTACTTCTGATGTATTTTTATTCGAAGTAACACTGCGTGTGTTCGTCGTCTGATGTTTTTTCCTAGAAAGGGCCGGCGTATCGAAGATAGTCTGGAGGTGCGAAGTGGTCGGTCAATAAGCTCGTTCAGGTCGCTGGCAGTTTCCTCCTATTCTCAGCCAGCGGGTATCGAACGACGGTAATCAAATTGTTTTAGGTGTTTACGCTAACCATTTACAGGCGGACCGTGAATTATTTTTATTAACGGCCTGCCGTCAACTTACCAATTGAAGAATTCATTTTCATCTCGATGTTTCAATTAATAACGATGATATTCGACTTATATTTCCTTTTATAGATAAATATGCTTACATTATATTTACTTTACTGTATTAACAATCGCTTTTTAAGAATAGATAAATAATGAAAACATTTTATTGCTCATAAATTTATAGAATTTATTATTATAAGCATTTAACACTTTCTTAATTGCGCAACAATTATTATTAGATTAATTACACGAGGAATTATTTGGTGAAACATTTCTGGGAAATTTATTATAATATTGTTGATTTAAAAGGTCTTTATGTTATCGTATCTTGAGTGAATATTTTTCTTAACGTCGCAAGTAACTTAGTCCCCACATTACTTAGAGGCGAGCGTAAGTGTACCTACTGTAGCGCCCGTCATTAATATGCGTGGAAATAACGCACTATGTTTATGGCAAAACAGGTAGATTCTGTAAGCACATTTGCTCGAATGGATAATGTTGAAGTTTCTTAGTGGATATTTAAATGTAGCCGGCGAATAACGGAAAGTCAGAAGAAGTTTATATTCATTGAGCGATAAGGATTTAACTCTATCATAGAATAGTCGCTGTATTCTTTGCAATAACCACTATTCTATCTTTGGATCTTGTTACTCGGTACGATATGTACCCATGTGTAATTTGAAAGCTACGAAAATAAAAAATACAACCACGATTCATCGTTAATAAAATAGCTAGTGAGTTCACATATGCTATAATCGATTTTATTATATTATATTTATGAGATCAATGAATTTGCAGTAAATGTCAAGGATAGTGAATAAATGTACAAAGTCATCGAGACCACTTTCTACTTCATTATATTTAAAAACATTATTTAAACATATAAACATTCCACAGTCGATTACGTGTTGACATTACAAGTAAATACGGGCTTGAAGAATTCGTATTGGTACGTAATTTATGCGAGAATGAGAAAAAGAATGTTATTGAAATAATTCATCCAAAAGGGACGTTTAGTTTTGTAGTACTTACAGTTTGGCGATTTGTATCTTGTCTGCATCATTTTGTCGGCCGAAGTCGTGCCAGGGGCGCGTGCGGGGGGGCTGTGCGGGGGAGTGGTGCGCGGAGGGTGTGCCGCGGCCGTCTTCACCTACGCCCGGCTGCTGGCAGATCACCGTGTACTCGAAAGACTGTGTGTGATAACATTTCTTTAATTAAAATTATTGTAAACATTAGTTTATTATTAAAATCCCTGTTGCTTGTAACAAGCAGGTAGAACTATACGCGTAGAAACACATTTCACCAGAGTTTATTTAAACCAATAGAGAACTAGAACACCCAAAGGACTTAATCTTATCTTAACCAATAAATACTTATCCAGCCTTAAATCTGAAAATCAAAATATAAACGTGTGTTCCAGAATCGCAGTTCCAAAAAAAGTTTTCTGATTTAGTGTATTAAATATTATAGTTTTAATTCAATTTTCAGATCGGTGATTCAGTTTGCTAGATCAATATATGTTTTAGGATTGAATAACGTAAGATATAAAATAGCTGGTGACTAAATTTAATTCAAGTTATAAAAAATTCACGAGCAATTTGATCGCGTGTTGATGTGATATGCGCGTGTGTTGCTATTAGTTACGTATCTTTAATTGAATTTGTTTTTATTTATTTCAGGTATTTTACTCAAAACAAACATCAAGTTTTACTTTGTGAAGGTCCAAATTTCAAATTTATTATTATTATACTTGCTTTTATTTATTCCTACATAAGAACTATTTTCCCCTAAGAATTCCTTCTTCAATTATCATCTTTTTTAAAACCTGTATTTTCAACTTACAGGGCACACCATGCAAATTACTTTAAAGTTAATTTGAAGTTCTTTTTACATAAAATCCATAAGCAACATTTTTAACAACATTTACAAAATATGTGGTCGTAAAATTTTCTTATTGGAATAGGTACCTACACATATCTACTCAGAATCGTCTACTTCTGTTTAGAATAAAAATACACTAATTAGGTTATTGTCAATATAAATCGAAAAAATTCTAAAAATTAAATGCAAAAATAAGTCATAACAGTTATGCTTCGTTGAAAATTGTTAATGGTCATATGTATTATAATATAATAAATTTTAATATTACCATAACATCTTCAAAGTTAATCGAACACTATCGTGACAAATTTTTCATTAATATTTTTTTTTATTTAGGTATGAACGAGACTCAAGTCCGAACAACCAGTATGTCAGGTTGGAGGCCGTATCACACGAGTCGTTTTTTTTTCTCTCGCATGATTAATTTCAATCATTCACAGTAGTTTCCATCCTCGTCCCCTCGATCGCGTTTGTGATAACCCTAAAGGTTAATGTTTATCACTTATCTGATAGAATATGTATGTGAAAATGTTTACCGTTTATATTATACACGCGGATTCTTACATAAATATATTCGTAGGTGGAGTTAAAAGTGGTAGGAAAACTCCGTTCGAAACGTTTAGAAATTAAGTACATTTACATAGATAAATAATTTAGGCTCGCGAACTGTTTAACACAAAATTAAAATATTTCCTTCATACTAAGTTAGTGTGTTGTATTAAAAATTATAGTATTTTTTAAACATATGAGAGATGTCATAAATATGAATATCTATCGGAATTATTATGCTTTCCGAGGAGTCGCATGGTGATATGTCGAATGTGACAAAATAAGATATTTTGTTCTATATAATTAACAAAGATTTAATATTTCCAGTACTCATGATATTATGTACCATTATGTGTAACAAATTGAAGCAGAAATCCCCACAAATCACAAGATATGCGTATATCAAAAGATTTATTGTTTAACTCAAATAATATCGGTTGTAAAGCAGGAAGGAATAAAATACTTGTTTTTATAAACTTAAGTAACGGAATGGTAGGCACGGGTTTGTTTGTTGTTTTGATAAATTTGTATAAAATTACTCTAAAACAAAAACAAAAACCGGAGCTGTCGTGGGATTTTTTTATATCATAGTAACATTATATTAAATTTAACTACCACGTAATTTATGATAATGGTTACGATTATTAAAATATTAGTATAATTACGTCATCATTTCCTAGTACAATCGACTCACAATGATATCAATAAACTTAATGACTTTTAAGCATAATAATACTACTTAGCATTAATTTTACGATATATTAAATTATTTTTAATTTGCAAAGAACTTCAATATTTCGTCACAGCCGTATACATGATATGTAAAGAAATTCATCACAGGTGAATGTTTGTTTGAAACGTGAAACAAAACAGAATCTTAAATGACATGATTTGAATTTAATTAATTCATCTAATCTGTTAATGTCAACATTATACTAGAGTCAATTCTAAGGCAGTAGAACAAAAGATAAATGTTCGAACAAGATAGTATTGTAGGCAGTCTCGGCTCGTGATAGCCGCGCCTTGGAGGTGCAAATCCTTCTATATAACTCGGCTACCGGCCCGATTATAGTCATGCCAATTTGTTATTTTAATATGATACCTCAGAAATATGTAGTAAAATGGAAGGGGCTTTTAAATATGTCTCGCAGAAGGTCGCAATGTCGTGACTTTATAAATGCTTCGAAGGAGATGGAATAAATTGGATCTTTGTCGAATAACAATTTATCTGACGTATAAATAAACAAAAACCTAGTGCGATTATCATATTCGACTTCCTTATATTGGATACAATACGTTCGTATTGTATTAATAAACAAATCAAGTCAGTAATTAGTGGGCATCTCGGTTATGTTAAATTTATAACTGTTTCAAAATATGATAATTGACGTTAATTGTGCTATAGTTTGTTATGCTGCATTTAGGAACGCAAACGTTGAAAATGAAGTTATCATTCACCACCAAGAGATTCTTCTTAGCTGAGAATAAACATAAATGGTCTTATTAGCTATTTATCTAGTTAGTTCTCTATTTGTTAGGCTCGACTGTAATTATGGAGACACTTCATTTAACCCTATGTATCGAAGGCTTTAAAACTTTACTTTAAAACAAAGAGTCGTAGCTTTGACCTCTGATATGTTGATAATCTTAAACTCTGATGTTTCAGGTGTTTTCTGTTATATTTGTTATTTAGTTGAATAATAATCATAAGAAACATTTTAAATTTTAAAACATTAAAAAATCACTCGAACATACATAAATAAAAATACCTAATAAACACACAAAGTAGAAATATAAATCAGCACGAAGGTACGCGAGGGTGGGCTTCTGGAGTAGTTAATATCATCGATAGCCGTGCTTTTGCTTGCGAAATGTTACGATTGATGGATAAGTTCTACAAATATGTATACTACTCTCGAGGTGCATAAACAAGTTTGTTTCTTAAACTCGGTTTTGTACCTTCCCGTAGTTTCTTTTAAATGTTTTAAAAATCTATAATTGAAAATAATCATAACATAAAAATATCCGCAAATAAGCAAGTAAGCATGTTTAGTGTTGATGTGTGTGTGGTATGTATGTGTGAAGCCCCCCGCCCGCGCCCCGCGCCCGCACCGACCTGCTGCACAGCGGTGTGGTCGCGCGGTGTCACCGCGTCCGCGCCGATGCCGCTGTCCGGTGACGGCAGGTCCACGGTCAGCCCGGCAGCCGCGATCACGCTCTTGCTGTGGTACCGGGGGGCGGCGTACCGCTCGCCGAACGTCGACGCTGGAGCCGGCTCCGCATCGGCGTAAGGAGGCGCACTACGTTGCTGGTATCCATCGCCCACGAAGTACTCTCGGTAGTAAGGCTCTCCGGCGAAGGTGGCCGGCTGACGAGAATACTGATCCCCGTATGGGGTAGGGCTGGGCGTGCCGGGCGGTGCAAACATCTGCGCCGCATACATCGCCGCGTCCGGCAGGAGCGAGCCCGCTGAGGAGGCTCGCGAAGGCACCGGCGACGGCGACCCCGCTTCCCCGGGCTCGCCGACCGCCACCTGCGGACACACGCGCCGGTTACACGCGTTCTCCCACGACAACTGTCCGGTCCGCAGCGTCGAGGCATACATGCCGCGTCGAGTCACAGTTCACAGCTTCACGTACACTACGATCGTTCGCAAAACGTTCACAGAGCGAATGTGTAAAATCCTATGGGTAACAGAAAGGTCCTCGAGGTAGCGGTGCTCGGTGCGCCGGTCGGGGGGCGCGGGCGGGCGCGGCTAGTGCGGCGCGAGCGGAGCGCTCGGCGCATCGTACGCTAGCCGCGATAGATAACACATGAGTGACCGGTAGGGAGGTGTGTGAGTGCGTGCGCGCGCGACGGCGGCGTGCGGACGTGTGACGCACCTTGTGTCGCGGCGGCTTGAGCGCGTGCGGCTCGGGCTCGTCGACCACCTTGCGGCTGAGGTCCTCGGGCTCGCGCTTCACGCTCCCCGCGTGCAGCAGCACCGACAGCTCGCCCAGCTCCGCCCCGTGCGCGCCATTGGCCGCCTTCAGCGCGCCGCCGGCCCTGCGGAGGGGAGACAAGCGTGATTGGCGACGCCCGGCGATGCGTGCGCGCCGCTATTTCTACGACCGACCTCGTCGTGCGACGAGCGCCGAGCGCGAAAACTCGTCATACTGTCATATTCGCACTTTGCAACTCCTACATAAATATAATACATTCAATTCTTCTAGTTACGTTTTCTAATAATATACTAGCCCAATAATTTAGTTTATACAGAAACCACCGAAAAAGTTGTTATAGGTATTTCATATGCTATAAAATATTTTTTTAAGGTAAAAAACTGAGATTAAAATTAATATACGTTATCGTAGAAGTAGGTTTAATTTAAGCGGCTAAGAGCTTATATCAAGTATTAGCCTTTTTTTTAATTAAAACAAAAATACCACTAAGGAAATTACGAATACACTTCGAAGCACCTTAAAAATTATAAAGGGGACACACAGTAAATAAAGAGAATTCTAAAAAAATAACTTAGCATAAATAAATATAGGTAAACCCAAAATAGGTAGACAGAGACTGTTAGTGTATCTCATCACATCACAGACTTGTGACCTAATACGTTAGCACTTAACAGTTAATAACATCATACACTATGTACAAATAATTTTAATGCCGTGTGCAGAAAACTAACGAACAATCATCTTACTAATCTTACTAATATTATAAATGCGAAAGTTTAGATGGATGGATGGATGTTTGTTAGAGTTTGTAGCCTAAACGACTGAACGCATTTCGATGAAATTTGGTATAGATGTAGAGGATAGTCTGGAAGAACACATAGGCTACTCACTTTTGTTTTTTTAATTCCACGCGGACAGAGTCACGGGCGAAAGCTAGTTTTCAATAAAACAAATTAAAACCAACATCAAAACTAATAACCACTAAACCAAAAGAGTACCATACCATTTTCTTAGCAAATAGCAATATTTGACTCATTGATTCATGTTACCTTATCCAGCACGAAACCGCTTGCGTCATAGTAGTACCTACAAATTTATTACAACCTCTAAAGTAAGATATCCATCCAACCAACGACCGATACATTCAAAAGGTTTTCCCTTTTGATTCTACTAGTTGAAAAATAATCACCTTTAGGAATTCCAATTAATCCTATATACCTTATCAATTATTATTACAACTAATCTAAAACAACTGAAAAGGATAACATAAAAACTCAATTAAATATTGAAGGAAAAAAAATGTAGATGTAAAATGAAATAGATTTCTCTAAAATTAAATCTAAAACATTTGACATTCATTTAAATAGAAGCAGAATGCGGTTAATTATCAAACAAGCCATTACCACGACTAATTATTAAATTATGTAAATTTTAACGAAGTTTTAATACGAGTAAACAAACTCGAGGTGTATTAATAAAAAGACATAAAAATATTTCTTATGTAGAAACGTATGTACAGTTAACCTGAACCTGAAGTAAACCGAAACAAATATCTTGTATGAACTTATCAATAAATTTATCTGAAGTTTCTACAGCTGTACAAGTAAAAACATTTAAAAATGACACTTTACTCTGACTCTTCTAAGGGTCCTAGAAGCATATTTACAATTACAATTGAATTAACGTGACATCAAATAGACTGATGCAATTTAAGTTGAAGGTAATGAAAGCTTTCTGCAAAAAGCTAACTGCTAGGAGTTCCATTGGTAAACCGAAACTGACAATTGTCATAATTGCAAAAGTAGGTACCTAGGGAACTTTTACAAAATACTATTTGTTAATGTGTCCATACTATTGTGAATAAAAAATTTCTTTAAAGTATGTTAACAATAATTTTATTAAAAAAATGGTGCAACTTCACAAAACATTACTAATATAAAAAGCACAATAAATTGTTTAATAATTGCAACACACACATGCTATGGAAAAACATCTAATTTCAAACTTCTTAATGTCAATGGGTTATTAGAGTGTGACATAAAAATGCTAATCATCAATATAAAAGAGTCGTATTGGTTCAATTTCGTGTGAGGTCTAGGAATTCTGAATAGTTACAGTTTTCATAATCGCGTGCACGAATACCATTAAAAACACCACTACGCCACGATATATGCGTTTCCAATAACATTATTGACATCTTCTACGAAACGTTTGTAATGTTCTCTAAGAAAAAAAGGCGTTTTAAATAATTATAGGAGGCACATAGACAGTAACGCTAAATAACTTTGACTGAGTGCATGTGAGTGAGCGGGCACATGGCGCGCGGCGCGGGTCGCGGGACGCGGTTTTCGTCGGCCGGTGTCGGCGAGGGCCGATTTATGATAATTGAAGACATGTTTCATTGGCGCTCAGATGTTTATTTTAGATAAGAGAGTCGGTTGGCACTATTTCATGCGTCCGAATCGACCGCGAGGCGCGACCTCCCGCGAGCCGCGACTCCGATTGCAGCGCTCGCTTCGTTTATTCATCTCGATTTATGCTCGCCATTTGTAAACCAAACTAAAGAGTGTGAAATTGCGACGAAAAGAGGACGATTTAATTTCTCTCTAAACGCTACAGTTATTCGTAAAACATGGATTGCCTGCATTTCGGAACTCTTGACCAATTTGCGTATTCCAGTCCCAGGGATAGTCAACATTTAAGTAAACATGAAAGAAAATTGATCCAACTTCAAGTCCGTTAACAAAACATCCTTTCATAAAAGATGTAGAAGGCCACGCATCAGCATTCGATCAGTAATCTGACTATCGACATGTTGGCCACCCCTGTCTTATTCGAACGAAGGAGTTTGTGTTGTGACATCATGAAGGGTTTACGCTGCCATTTTTTTGTTAAAGCATGCAAATTGAGTTTGCGTTAATCCCGGCATGATGTGCCGGAGGCAAAGTGAGGCAAGAATCGTTATTCATGTGTTCAGGGCGCGGCTGTTTACATGTTGTTTATTGTCTGTGGCGGTATGAACACGACACAAAGCGCTCGGCGCGCCGGTGACAGCTGACTCGACAATTGAACCGAGGAATTTGCTTATTTCAAGGAATTTGGTAGCACTGTAATGTCAATTTAACGAACAGTCCCTTTTTGATTTCTTAATAATTGATCAAGACCTTTCGTTTATTTAATCAGTATAAAGACATAGATTGTATAATTATTTAATGTCGTAAACATCAGTACTTCAATTGGAATCATATCTTACAAAGCATGTAATAGTTCTCAACAGAAGTTTACCTCCTGTGCTGTACTAAGCTAAATTAAGGAAAAACTTGTTTTGGCTAAAACTAACTAAAACAATTTATTTTCCTTATGATGACTAATAAAACATAACAGAATATGATACGAAATAAAACACTAGCTTGATATATGTATAATAGTATTTACAAAAGAGTAAAATTGAAAAATCTGAAAAAACGAAACAAATGTTTTAATTTTAATTTTTTTTTAAAACTGCTATTAATTGTGATGGTTTTAAATGTTTATATTATGTCATTATTTGTCTTTAGCATTAAACTCCAGTCAGGTTCAGTATATAAAAAGCGGTTGCCGAGTCTAAAAACGGAAATAAAAATTAAATTCCCAAACTCCGAATCCGATATCAGTGTCATGTTGCACAAGATTAACATAACATTGCGCACCATAAAACATGTCTGTATGAACACCTTCCACTAACAGCAACTGCATTTCGCATGCAAATGCAAAAGTGCATCGCATAAGCTGAATGCTGCCTACTCAGATGAAATCGCGTCCGTAATTATTTGCAATGTTTACTTAACACCCTTTCACACATGACGAGGCATCGACAATACGCCGCTAGGGGCAACATACCCTACATCAAAATATCAGGTAGGTTAAATTGCTTATCTTTACCGAATCAATCTTGAATAAAATCTTCTTTAATTTAATTTTAGAGTTGATTTAAATTCGGATTCATAGGTTACATTTTTACGGTGTATATTTAAATAAGCTTGTTATTTATTCGTAAAAGTTAAATCTTGATTATATCAGCCTATATTTTTATTATCACGGGCCTTCTCTTGTGAATAACGGTTTTTTATACTTAAAGATAAGTTTCATTATGTTGTTTAGCTTATAGCGAATTCCTCAAACTATAATTAAGAACAACTGATAATAAACAACACAAGTAATTCTCAAATAACATACGACTACGATCAATTAATATATGTAACATACTATTTTAAGAAATTAATGCTCTGTTAAGATTACCTATAACTATTATAATATAAACAAAACAATCATTTGTATAGATAACTAGCTTTCGCCTGCGACTCTGTCCGCGTGGAATTAAAAAAAACAAAAGTGGATCTTCTATGTGTTCTTCCAGACTTTCCTTTACATCTATACCAAATTTCATCTAAATCCGTTCAGCTGGTAAGACCACAAACTCTAACATCCATCCATCTAAACTTTCGCATTTATAATATTAGTCTGATACAAGGAGTTCTGTCATTACCGCATATATATGATTTAACACGATAAAGCCTTGCTTGGAACTAGAACGAATATATTTTAGCGCAGCTGCGTAAGAACCGCACAAAATACGGTCATGAAAGCAACGAAGATTTATTGACTACGTCTGGTAAAGATATCTGACTAATTGAATCCATACCATCTTAGAATTCACTACTAACAGTGTTTAACCATATTGTTCTATTTTTAGGTTGTACCAGAGTGATGCTTTTACGTGATATCACAATAAAATATTAGTTGCTATCAACATTTTCTTAATTAAATTATATACTATCACTCATAAAAACTGAGTTCATAAAAATAAACGTAATCACTTTTATTTATCTTCCCTTTTGGGCTAAAATCTTTATAACCTAATGTATTTCCTACATCAAGGCCAAATATACCTGCAATGCTTAAATTGCACATTCTCATCACTACATAAGATAATCTGACTTCACAATTAATGTTGAAAGTACCGAGTAACATCAGTTAAGTAAATATGCAAATGTATATAATAAATAATAGTATAAAATAAATAACCAAGTAAGTGTGTAATGAATCTAAGAAATAAACATACATTAAAGAATAACTATCATGATTACGATCAGAAGCGATGACAGTTTATACATCGTTTGACGAATAGATTAAAATCTATTGAGCGATAAAACTACATAAAGGAGGCGCTTGCAGCGGATGTGAGCGACGTAATTCCATTCTATCTGAATATATCATTCGACCAAATGTAGGTTTATTGCCACTTTTCTCACGGAACTGATATCTAAGAAAAAATTAATTGAAAACGAATTCGCCGTTTGTTAATGTCAATAAACAAGAAAAATGACGCACTTGAGCGAACCGACTCCTTTACCTCAACGCTACCTCGCTGTGCTCGGCTAATTAACAGTTTTCTGCGGTGGCAACAGATAATAATAATATAGACAGCTGCTTCTTACAATTCGCACAGTAACAACGATAATTGGATTTCTTTAGATGGTCGAATGAATGGAAAATACACGGTTGAAAAAATGGTCAAGCCCCGATTTCATATTTCACTAGGCGATGTCCGACGCTGTCCGCGACATAACGACGTTACTGTATTCTTTATACATTATCCTCGGCAGAGGGTTGGCGCTTCCAAGGGAATCGTATGGTATTAACTACTAAGCTATAACAATGCAGACGTATCTTCAAGAGGAAACCGGTTCCGTTCCTAAATGGGTCACACGGTTCCAGCTCCCTCAGTTTTTGTTAAGCAACCGCGACGTTGCATTCTGCTCCGCTGCCAATTCTGCTTTAATCTAAACCGTTTACATTGTTTTTAAATTATACACAGCAAAAAGTTTTACGATAAATTTAATGTTAAATTACAAAAGACTTATATAATTTTTCCCTTACATGGGACTACGATATCCAGAGGAGAAAATTAAATAATTGATACTATAAAATAATTCCTCAATACTCGTTCATTTTGCTAATAAAAAGTTCGATTGAACTATGTTTCGTTTAACGACTACTTATTTATTACTCGACCATTAAGTCGTCGTTATCGTCTCGAATGGGTTCTGTGATATTTTAAATATCCATTTAATTTATATACCCAATTAAAGCGTCGCATACTAAGTGTTTACAGAGAAACCGATTTCCCGTTAGTTGTGAGTGTGATCGGCGATAGGGTCAAGAGGGCGCGGCCCTCCCCGGTGCCGAGCCGGTGCCATCCCGCGCGTTTCTATGCTAATCTTTACGCTCGCATACACGGCTCCCCGACAGCTATTAATGATTATAGTCATCGTTTTCACTTAATACTGATGTTACTGGTATACTTAGCCTCCGAGTACTGCAACGCGCTGCGCAGTCCACAATGCACCGTTTATGAAACCTACGCCTACGTCGAACTTAGACGGAACGTATTATACCAACAAACTAGTTCGCTTCAAAATCTATCGAGCATTCAATTCAAATAATATGAGCGATTTAGTCTATGAAAACGGACCCGAAACTGACGATATTCTGGCACTGAGCTACATAATGGATTTGCATACAAACGCATGCGGCGACAACGTACGAATGGGTGCGGGCGAGCCGAGGCATTCGTTATAATTTTGAATGTATGAATGAGAAATAGCAGCGCACGTCGAGAGGGCGCGCGCCGCGTGGGCCGCGTGGGCCGCGCGCCGACAATGAGCCGCGACGAGCGACGAGTCCCTGCCGGCCTTGTCAATGCGAGCCACTTCCAACTACATCCGTCTATTGTCGTCATTTGTATTCGTGTTCGGGAGTGTGCGGTGACGAAGATGACGGGCCGAACGCGTCGTGGCCGCCACCGGAGACAAAGCTAAGACTTCAGGCGGAGGCACTAATGCTGACGGCCATCGACGTGTGCGGCTGCATACAAAGGGACAAACTAAGACCGCTACCCACTCGAATATTTGCTTCGTTGTATATTTTATATTTATTGTAATGCCCGCTTCGCACGTGGGCTTCTGACTTAACATTTTAAATGAATTACATTCTCTTTGGATGTGCATCAAAATGTTACATAATCCGTTTTTTTCTTTTGTCACTTTCGCAAAAGTAGTTAGCGCTCACAAAGTTGCCATAGAAGGTTTTATAAGGGTAAAAACGCCTGTAGTTTCTTCAAATTGTGAGGTTTTTATCCAAAGGGTTAGGCTTTGTAAATTCTAACTATATGGATATGTAAGTAACCCTCGACACTTTTAAACGTTTCATATAATAATGCTTCGTTTTGTGATCACAAAGAAAACAGAAGGAGTAGCCCGCGGGGTCAAGTTAACATGATGCACTTTTTATAATGACAATATGCGACGGCACGGCACGGCACGGTGCTGCGCGGCGCGGCGTTTGCTCATTTCTGTGTCACCATTCAAAGGATGCTGTTAACAACGTCTCTCAAAGAGCGGGCATAATTTGATCGGGGTCGCGTTTCTATGAGAATACCGTTGAATGTGCTAACATTATCTCCTATGAATAGTTTTATGTCCTTTATAAATTTTGAATGGCGTTTATAGAAAATAAAATATTTTAATATTTTTGCATCTAGATTAGTTGTGTTGCAAAGACATAACGATTAATTTTGGTAAGATGTTTATTCATTTTTAAGTGAATAAATTAAAACACGAAATTATGTTTTACTAGATTTATACATTTAATTATTGTAAACATGTAATAGAAATTTTAGGCAATGTGTGTTTTAGATCACATTAAATATAAGTACCTACACAAAACTGTTACATTAAAAAAAACGATAAAAAACTGTTTCTCCATGTTTCTCCAATCGAGTGCAAAAAATATGGTAATTTGTAATGATATATGCAGCGAGTCTCAGGGGGAACATTCTTAGGTTCGCGAACTCTCATTTCTTTAATCTCGCTATACGTATTCAAATGAGTGCTTATGATTTATTGAGTGGAACATTAACATTTTTATTATTTGTTATTCTTACACCTTTCGTTGGGGCCGGAAGACACGCGGCCTATGTCTCAGTGTACTCAGCCGTGAGACTCGCTCGACACCGCGCGCCGTGCCGCTGCAAACTCAGCGCACATAAAAACTACTCAGCCGACACAAAAGGTAACATATTATCATAGTTTACATATAAATTTTACGCGAATTCATTCCGTATTCACGGCACCTCGAAATTCGTCGATTATAATGATAATTGCATCGATACATGAACGTTCGATTTGATGTACGGCCGTGAGAAGCGGCACATTGATTATCCGCAATCGCATTACACCTGACTCATTTACAAAATTTCCATTTATTTCGTTCGATCTTTATTTATATTATGTAAAATTTATATTTTTAAAAGAACTAATAATGGAATATGAGCAAAACATGACCTGGCAAGAAGTTTTGTTGGTAGAAAATAATAATGCAAATATGAGAGCAACACTACGCTGCACCGTCCTCGTAGCACCTACGCATATAGGCGCAAACCGTGTCCAAAACGTGGACAAGACATATGGGCCACGTTAATATTAGTAAGCTTTCATCATTTAGAAAATTCCGATGCAGGTCCAAGACCTAATGTTTTAATCGGCTAAGAATATTATCAACTATGTGAAACGCGAAATTTTGAGAATTATCTCTGTCTACCCAGTAGGGATCGGTTTCCTTATACAATGCTAAAATTTAATGCATTTATGTTTATTTCTTAAAAGAAGCAACTTACGGCCAGACATCAATTTTGACATCTTTGTGTAGATTGAGGTGCGCGTCCTGCGCGAGCGGCGGCAGCTTGTAGTAGTCGGCAACGAGCGGCTGGGGCTGCGCGTGCGCATGCACGTGTGCGTCCTCCGCGACGCCCAGCGACGCCGCGCTCAGCGCTTGCTCCCCGGACGCGTAGTACGTGCGCCACGACTCGGTGCTCACCTCCATCACTTCCTTGCGTCTCCTGCACCACAAACAATATACTTATTTATTTGTAAATATTGTACTACTTACACCAACCATTCCATTACATATTTATAATCTTGCAATATATCATCGAGCCAGATCGTTATCTATCGAGCAATGTAGGTAGACAACTTCCGCATATTCGCACTGCAAAAAATCATTATCCCATAATGATATATTATAATTTTCGATAAACATTTTTGGTATACGAATCATTCTTTGTCATTGAGTCTATTGAATCAACAAAGTAAACACGTCGTAATACTCTGATACCCGAAGCTTGTAGTTTTACAACTGGACCGACTACAGCATACAACCAGTTATTAGGCGTGACCATTTTGGTACGGATACTGACCTTTGATGGTATACATCGGCGGTCGTCCGCGTCGAGTATGACGCTATAATACGTACGCTAATTGTTGCGTACACTAACCGTGAGTCAGCATAT
>LD688948.1:3067178-3079888 GCA_003118335.3 Papilio memnon
GTAATTGCTGACATCTTAGGCAACAAAGAAGTGTGTGTTTACGCTTTATTATATTAGTATAGATTTAAATGTTAACATACATACATTAGTAACAGTAAAAATTTGAACATCATTTCTTTTATCAGTTAACGTCGTACTACGAAGATATCTATGAGTAATAATTATATTGAACTAGCTTTCGCCCGCGACTCCGTCCGTGTGGAATTACAAAAAAACGAAAACAAGTAGCCTTTGTACTCTTCCAGACTATCCTCCACAACTATGTCAAATTTCATCGAGATCCGTTCAGCAGTTTATGATACAAACTCTAACGAAACATCCATTCATCTAAACTTTCGCATTTCTAATTTTAGTAAGATAACATACGAGTATATCATTAAGCATACTTGCAAAGTTTTCTTACAGGTACGTTATTATTGTTATAATGTACGTACATTTAAAAATAAGACAGTCGTGTGCATATTAGCATTACACGTTAATTTTATGTATTATCATGCGACCAGTAAAGGAAAATGTATACTCATCAATCAAATTCAACTCTGCGGTAATCACTTCTGCCGTTGGCAAAAGAGGTTACTCGCTGCCGAAATTACAATTACCGATATCAACCTTCCTACGAACTTCGTTAATTAGTTTAGCTTAACCAAGGACCTCACCTTAAATAGAACAAGAAAACAACTTAAGTAACTTGACATCTTTAAAATATTTACGAGTAAAAGTATTTTGTTTTTACTTTATATGGGTCATGTTTTTTTTGTTTTCTATTACAATGTTTTAAAAAAGGAAAGAATACGTCGTAAAGGAATAACATTACAGGTTTGACGAATGTTTTCTTTCGCCAAATATTAAAATCGAAAAAATATATGTTAATTTGTATTCCATAACCGTGAACTGGTTCATAAGAAGTCATCAACTTTTGGAATACCGTTCCGTTCGCTGTTAATTTAAAAATATATATTGGAAGATTTTTAACAAGATGAAAGTCATAACGGCTACTTTATTTTCACAAAACAACATGGAATATTACTTGAATATCGCGGCCTTTAAGCTCGAGATAGCGTAAACTATCTTATTAAGAATTATGGGTTTTGGATGGAACGCCCGCGGCGATAGTTATTCACTAAAACTATAATAAATGCATCATTTCCGTTAGCCACGCTTTTCTAATTAGAGAACCTGTGTGGTCCTTTAATACAGTTATTTTAGAATTTGAGCTTACTGTTTCTATAGTAACTGTATTCAAGCATAAACAACTTTAAAATTTGTTATTATGTTTTTGAATATCAGGTGACTCCTCTCTACACGACAGCAGTATTTATAATTTAAGTAACGGATCTGACTTTAATAAGTGTATACCGCAATTAAATTACTTTAATGTATTAACGCGCATAGACGATGATATAAAACTGTACAATAAATCAAATTATTGAAAAGACTCGAAGTATTTCATAACATTGAACCGTCAGAAAATCCTTTATAGCCTGCAAGATGGCGGTTCAATGAAAATGTTAATGCTCTCAATTGTGTGCTAAGTGATATATGTACTATAAATGGCAGTCTAACAATGCATCCAAGCGACCGATAAATAACAAAAAAATTATTAAAAAATGTATATCTCCTTCATGCAATGTGAAAATTAGTATTCTTTAGAATCGAAAGAGCAAAAACATTGATACGTTAGAGATTTTGTGGTTTCTGTCGGTAGCGGTAAATAAGCATAGCGATATAAATTAGGAGGCATGTCGGTCTCACAATGCGGCAGACATCGCGCCGCGCGAATTGAAACAGGTTGCGACCGCGGCCGCGGCTGGCAGGTATCTATATGAGGTGATTTATGACCGATTATGTTTTACTCTTGCGACTATAATTAAATCGCGAAGCTATTAAGTATGCCCGAAAGATCTGCGACAATGCCCACGGAAACGGCTGCGCTATGATTTACTGAAGTCAGCTGTGTTATTGCATTGTTTAGCTAAATTGTAATGTATATCTATATCACAGATATAACACTAAACTACTCACTATAATATTCTGATTTCTATTAAGATTTCGTTTAAACGTTTACGTTCATATCTTAGTAAACATTGAGCGCCCTTAAGTAAGTAGAACGCAGATACCGCTGAACAAATATAATGTTTTACTAGCGTAGTACCGATATAACAATGACTAAAAGCATAAACAGTGATTAAGAGAAGCCTGCAACGGTAGATAAGCCAACATCACCAAGCTACGAGAAAATATTTGTCACATTAAGATAAATCATCGTGGATCATTTTATGAAAAACGAATAATAAAAGTAATTTCATTTACAAACAAGCAGCGTGCAATGGGCAGGCGGCGGCGCCTCGAGGCAACGCAAACTTTTAATGGCACAAAAATTGCGAACGACTCGCCGGACAGTTGACAATTGTGAGAACCCGATCAATTATCTTGAGCAAATAGTAATTGTCAACAATAAATGCAGCACTTATTTAACTGAGAAGGAACGTTTTCATTATCGATGTGCCGTTGAAGTGGCGCGTCAATCATTTTACTCGGCAATCAGCAGAGCGGGCGCGCAGTGGCTGGCTGGTGCGGGCGGGACGCGCGATAAGCTTTTAATTACCTCCGACGCCTATTTACATACTCGAGAAGATACCCGGTGATATCTTGCAATTAGGGGCGTATCCTTTTTCCTTTTATGACTCGAAGTGCCTGCGTTTGTTAACCCGGATAGCATCTATATGACGGAAAGATTAAATGGCGGCCTGAGGAAAATTCGCAATGGCTTCCATCGCTTACGCACCGTCCGCCATATTGTAATTTACCCGTTTATATGTGAGATATTTAGCAACACACGTTAACACCATATTTTGTAGACTGTTTATAATTAATAAATATGCCTATCGAAACGATAAAATTTGCATATTAACATTTAACTTGCAAATCAGTAACTTTATACAAATCGAAACAGTGTTTGTTGATTTCCATAATATTATGTTGCCGTTTTTATGTCGCTAAGAGGCTGTGGACCCTACTAAGTTGTTTCTCTTATCTAGTTAGAATATAATTTTAAACGAAAAGTATTTAATTGGCAGTAGGAAAACGAGAAAGATTATCTTTAGTCGGTTTGAGAACTATACTCAGACTAAAGCGCGAACTGGAGGAAATGAAATGCGCCAAATCGGCGCCTACTAATTGCGGAGGCCGTTTATTTATGATCAAGTTAAATAACTACGTCGCTATAAGCCTTCCGCTAGCTGAGTAACCGCCCTTTACGAATTGCTGTCGCAAACAAAACTATAACGGTCTCCGAACGAAACACGTGTAGGTAGCGCCAGTGGAATGTTTGTATTGCAAATCACATCGGGGATTATTACAGTGACGTAAGCTTATTCAAATAACGTATTATACATAAATTAGTTCCAAAATATATGTTAACATATTTTATACGTAATCTAATGTTTTTTTCTGTGTATATTAAAATACATAATTAAAGTTTTATCTGAGGATCAATTGATATACGGATTATATTATTGATTTCTGTTACAGTGGTAACTCCAAATAAATCATATATGAATGTACATATTTTTATACCCAGGTCATTAAATGTTTTATTAAAAAAGCAGTTTTGAATTAAAATAATCCACGTAAGTATTCAGTACGTAACATATAAGTAAAAGCGAGTAAGAAAAAAATTATAATGTTATACCTACGTCTAACTAGAAAAATTGTAGCAATTAGATCGATTACTGTTCGATCAAAACTTATTGGAAGCTATTAATTTTTTTGCTACATAATAATTTCATAGTTAATTTACGAGCGATAGAGTATATCCCGCCCGCCCGCGCCCTCTGCGCGCCCCACGCCGCCGCGCTATCTAAATGCAAATCGGATAGGTACAGTGGATGTCCACAATAAATCAGTCTCTCGGCTCATGCACCGTTAGCCGGCGCGCGGGCCCCACAGCCGGCCCTCGGGCACCTACGTAGAACGCAATGCGCGTTCCCAAATGTTAAAAATAATAATAACATCAATATTTCTATACAATCACAGCTACACTAAGGGACAAAAGTTACAAGTACCTACTCTTAAGGAGGCGAAAATAATTTAATTATCAAATGTCGATGGTGTTAGGGTACTTTGTCAAAATTTGCAACAGTAGCGTTTTACTTGTCATAGATAAAGGTACACAAACGTGATACCAGCAGCGTTGGTCTATTAATAAAGCGCAACATTCCAGCAACAACACATTTCTAAGAACAGTTAATCTGGTGTGAACTTGAAGTATTGAAGACAAACGACTCTTGTATATTCTAATGAGTTAAATGCCAGTAAAGTTGAATTAAACACAAATACAAATCTTTATACATTATTAGCAATTATTTTAAACCTGCAGTTTTCTTCACGTAGCGACGATTACATTCTGCTGTTACAGAGAGACGATAGATGCATCGATTCTTACTAATAAGAATTCACGCTCGTTTCACGTTTCGACGTTGTCATATGATGAAAAATAGGTTTTTTTTCGGAAACTAACATGTATATTTTTTAAATGTATACTATTATCTATACGAGTACTAATCTATACTAATATAATATTATAAAGAGGAAACATTTGTATTTTTGTATTTTTGTATGTATTGAAATAACTCAAAAACTACTGGGTCGATTTTAAAAATTCTTTCACCGTTGGAAAGTTAATTTATCTGTGAGTAACATAGGCTATATTTTTTTAATTTCACGCGGGCGAAGTCGCGAGCAACAGCTAGTAATATTATAAAGAGGAAAGATTTGAATTTTTGTATGAAATAACTAAAAAACTACTGGGCCGATTTTGAACATTCTTTCACCAATTAAAAGCTACGTTATCCACCGAGTAACATAGGATATATTTTTACGACTTTTTTTTATTCCACGTGGACGCAGTCACAAGCAACATCTAGTACTTAATACGACTATGTTGGTGCAATGAGAATGAATCCTACATTCGAAGTGTAGCTACGTAGTAGGTTGTGTGTTCGCTATTCAGGCGCTGTAGTCTAGTGCAATAAAAAATGAATACAATTATTCTTGTTAATTCAATAGCATTGACAAGAAATATGACACATGTAATGGGTTCCTAGACGCCACATCCACGGTGACATGTAGCACTTTATGTACACCTTGTTCCGCCAGTATGAATCTTGTTAAGCTAGAAATTCCGTAATGAAAACCATTCATAAAAACCAACGGAAACTTAAGTCGTTTAACCTTTTACATGTTCCGTTATTAATAGACATTAATTTGTAGGCAAAGTTTTACTGACGTGAAAGTTAAAATTCTACAAAAGAGGAATTATCAAAATTTCCTCAATAAATATAATTTAAAGTAATTTAAGTGCGTTTCAACGGATACCTTGAACAACGTGAAATTAATTATGTGGGAACTCGATATACGGATTATCTTTAAATTCGAAGATTAACAAGTTGATTATTACTTAATTATCATATTAATTAACGTGTATTTTATTCTGGCTTATTAGAATGTTTCAGCAAATTAGATTTTTTGACTTCTTTGTGTTTTTGACTTTTGCTAACACTTGGATGATTTTTAGTAAATGCCAGATCGTGTTTGTGATAAAAATATATACATATTTTAACGTCTCCGCCTTTAAATAAGCACGTCACTTAACCCTACGAGCAAGGAAAGGTATAAATGCAACTAAGTTTGCATTTTATAGATACTAGTTGAATGTAGAGCGTTGGCTAATGGATCTGTACATTTATTTACATCTCAATTCTGACCAATATAAATATTCATCCACAGCCAGCATTATCTTTCTGCCATAACGGTGTAACTGATACCCGTCGATATTAAAATACCTTTTATAATAACATTTAAATAACTAATTGTATTACATAGAGTTACGCCCTTCAACCTCGACGTAATTTATGTATTCGTGAATAAAGAAATTAATAAACATTTAATATCTAATATTTACCACATCAAGGAATAAAGGACATAGTTCAAGTATGAATCTAGTGCAAGCTAATAGGTTAGTATAAATAGAAACATCACAGAACGCTGTTCGGCAATGCGAATTACTTAAAACTGTTTTTAAAGGTGTATTGAATATTTTGCAAACCTAAAGTCATCAAATACATGTACAATTTAAAGAATTTTTAGTCCAGAAAACTCAGGGAGTATTAAGAGATATGCAGAAAATAAAGCGTTTATGGTTCCAACTTAATACATCAAATGAAACATATACTTTATTAGATTTGAAATGAATCTAATAAGAAAATCATTAACTAGAACGTATCAACGAAAAATGTCAGCGAGAACCTACTAGTTAAACTTAAATAATATTATACAAAAGATATTTTGTTGAATGATAATTAAGCGTTAATTTGCATAAAATATTTTAATTAGTGATGTAATAAATTAAGTAATACAACAATTTAATGATAGTTAAATAATGTCATACAAAGCAATCAGCAAACTATGAGCTTGTTTGTTGATGTTTTCATGGTATTGTAAAATAAATTTCTCTCACGTTAGATGCTAAAAAAATCCGAAAAATATTCGAACTTATTCGAACCCTAAGTATTTCTTCTTGAATTTTTAAAGTATTGTTACGCTCCTCCTTGTTTTAATAAGCTGGAATATGAAGATGCTGCAGTAAAGTTTCGAGACACGTTAAAATGATATCAGAAGCGCTAAAGTTAAGTTAGAGGTCAGCTTCGTTCATTGATCCTTATTGAAAACTAACGATCATCTTCGCTAATATTATGGATAACACAGATAGAAACGACTCCGTCGCGAATATAGTGGACTCATTAAAAATATACAATTTTATGTAGATATGGACACTTATTGGTACAATTATGCAAATGTCCTGCGTCGATTATAGCCTAGTAACCACCGCCTTGTTGGGGGAATTTATAGTTAAATCGAAGCCTCCTGTATCTCGTGGTGATTTTGTTCTTGTGTGTGTATTGTGTCTGTGTGGGTTCACCTTGATTATAAAAAAATGGATGGGGAACTTAATTACGTAATACCTCAGACGGTTGGCTCACAAATTGACAGGTATACAGATGTTGAGAATTGTTTACGTCTAGACTATACAACCACTGGGTTATACTGATCTTATTGCTTAAAATGTTTCTATAATCAGTAGTAAGTAAATACAGGTGGGATGAAACTACGTAGCAGATTATCACAGTTGTAGCTGCTAAAATGTAGAGTGTATGACGGCGTTGTAAATACAGGAATCTTATTAGATTTGTTTATATCTTTTCTTTTATCGTTACCTTAAGTTTAAGATTTAATTTAAAAATGAATATCAATTTTGAAAATGAAATCAAAAAATTATTACAATTTGAATTAGCAGGTATATTGTTTAAATACTTTTAGTTCATGCTTAAAGTTTCCTGAATAAATGAACCTGGCTTGTGAACAGCTGCGGCGAAGTAAATTAAACCATAAAGTTAACAACTGTGCACTGAGATAATATTAAGTATTTTACGATTATCTAATCGCTCCTACTGAATTGTTGGGCCTTTAGCTTAACGAAGTTAATCAAATGTCCACGTGGAATTGCAATGAGAGTTATCGAACAACCGGATAATGTATACGTTTATGTCAAATGGTAATTGATTTACCTAAAACCATTGGGTCCGTTTTCATTATTGTTAAAGTATCCGGGTTAATGTACGTTATTTTATGATCTACTTTGTATGAGATTTAAACCTTACTTGATATGAAGCGTTTTTTCATATTCTTAGGTTTCGGATTGCTTGAAAGCTTCAAAGTCTGACCACGGAAAGTCTGGAGTAATATTAATAAGAATAATTGGCATAACCAAATTTGCGTCTCTAAATTTTAAATTTTAAAAGTATAAATCTGATACAATTATGGCATCGACGATAAACTTTAACGAATACAAAAAATATAATAAAAGACGACAAAACCCAAGTATTTAATCTCGCTGCCATCCCGTGGGAGAAGGATTCTACAAAACAGTGTACTTGATGATTTTTCACCAAAATTCTTTGTATAAGCAATTATAAGTGAATTTCTCCTGTGTGTCCGTCATTAACTTAAACGTACGATGTTATTTTAAGGAGCGTAATGGTCGCTCCGGCGAGCCTCCGCATTTTTTTCGAACTGCTCACGAAACGCTATGCATTTAAACGCTTGAATTATGAAATTACAGCATTGAGTGCAAACTGGGACCCAAAGGAGACTTCACTGCGCAGTAAACTTTATAGCTTTTGTTACTTTTTATTTTTTCCTTTGCTCGTATCTTATCTTTTATTTCATATTTTACTATCGCACCATATATTTTATACCGTCTTTTGTCACGAATAAATGGAAATATCCAGCATTAAAAAAAACACTTGATTCACATCAGCAAGTCGTGGTATGATAATCAATAACAAACCAAATAAAAGTGGTTGTTTTCAATAGTTTCTATCATAAAAAAGTGTCCCAATAGTTCGGATAACTAGGATATGCACGTCTTTATTTAAAGGCTACTTGAGTCAAATGTTATTCAGTTAATTCAATGGAGACATAAATAAAATAATTTTCAAATACGGTATAAACTATGTCAAAATTCAACTGTTTAATGCAATTTATGGAAATTATCGAACTTTAAAATCTGATGTTAAATATACAGGATAAATTTAAAATTATTTAACACGTAGCGGATATTGTACTCGTATAAATGGTAGTAAAATTAGTTATATTACTATGAGTTATGTACGATTTAAATATCAGTAAAACTGCAACGCCAATAAAATTCGTAACAGTTAATGTACTGTTTAAAACAGTCAGTAAATCTTATTTATCACGTTACATAATGCATCATTGTTTCAATTAAAAGGGCCTCGACATTTTGTTGGCGACCGTATAAAGATATTTGTTACTCTCTTCCGACACCCAGAAACAATAGTCGCCTATAGATCAGAATCGCTATATTGATTCACAATGCGTAAATTCATTTTGTTATGACAGGCGAGCATAAATTCGCGTCAGGACCCACAGAGGCTGCGGAACAATACGCCTCTCCCTAGTTAGACGTAGGACATTATCTTAGGGCAGTACAAAGCTTATGGACATGGTCCAAAGAAAGGGGTGAAGTGACAATGACTCGTGATGCAAACTTTCTATTTAATAATTTGGTCAATTGGGATGCACCGTGTGAAAATAAATTGCGAATATACGGCGGAGAGATTGACAATGTTTAACCGTTTTGAAATGACCTATGATCGATATTAAATATTGTAGTGGATTAATATTTTATGTATGGTAGACTAAGAGATCATGAAGGTATATTTAAATTATAACCAAAAGATAAAACCTACAAGATCTACGTTTCACGTTCTCGCCTTGTAGCAGTCCTCTATAATTACACTAAAGTTCATTAAATGTAGTTTGCAATAAAATAAATATTATCAATGACCGCAAAATTATAAGTTGCGTGCCCAGCAGGTTACAGTCTTAGGTCACAATAGCTCAGAGGAGATCGGTGGTAAGAAGTCGATTGCCAAATTACAGGGTAAAGTGACATAAGTACCGGTTAGAGCCGGCGACTGCGCATGGCGAATGTTTATTGTTTATTGTTGTCGATTACACACTCGCCCCATATACTATCGATATTTAAATACTCAGGAATAAAGTCACATGGGACTCATTACACTTTGATGTGTTTTAACATTGCGGCATTCATATAAATAAATTATTTAAACTGTAAGTTTTGTTCAACAAATCTACATTCTAAGAACCATTTATTTTAATTGAATTCTATATCATGATTTTCAATAGTCACCGGGTAACAAAGCATTTAATACATTGAATGTAGTAATCTGATGCAATTTGGTAAGTTATTGAATAAAATAAAGTGACCTTACGGATATACGCCCCGCTTATTAAGGCTTGATAAGTACCTACTAAAATATGGTCACATTAATGACAATTAAGGTCACAAAATTCTATATTTATTACTTCACTTCATGTGTATAAATTTTGTACCATAAAAAATCATTTCTTATTTTATCATAGTCATTAATAAGTAGAAATCGCACGGAAACGCACTTTTGCAAGTAAAATATAATGAAGGTTTGAAGATTCGTTAGAAAAGTGATGATATTTAATAATTGATAATAATTTAATTCGTACAACGCAATTCGTCTGTGGTGAGAACATAATTATACGTATTCCTTAATGACAACATTTGCCCGTTGCACAAAAACCCTAAAGCACTGCGGACCCTAATAAAGGGTTGCGTAAAAGAAAGCGACAAAAAATTAAGAATCGCCCCGATGAGCCATTATCTTCGCATGTTAAAAATAATATGGTCATAGGGTAATACACATTCATGCGAGCCACGTCCAGGAGCGAATTTAAATACGCCTTTGTGATATAGACCCCCTGCCTGCACCGGACTTCACACGCTCCCTGCAGGTACGCGGATCCCCGCGTGCTACCCGCGCGCTCCCTCGGGCTATCCGACTCTCTGCCGCGACCAAACAATTTTGGCACTCTCAATATTACCCATATATGTAAATAGATAAACATTAATAATGTACTTCGCGAGAATTATCAATATATTTAATTATATCTCCGGCATACAAGTTCGCGAAATTAAATAAATACTTCATATTCCGGTTTTTTACAAAATATATGTCATATTGATCTTAAATCAATAAATTTATAATGACCTTATGAATATGTTAAATTGTATTTAACCGATTAATAAACAACAATAACATTTACGGTTTCCACTCGATATGTTATCCGGAACACAATTTTAAATACCACGTTCGAGTCCAAGAGTCTAAAGTATCAACATAAATTAAATTTATGTTTCTTTTTTTTAAACGGTAAAATATTCTAGGCGTACCTTACTACGTTGTTCTACTTATTGGTATACGTTCTATACGCCCACACGTTCATACCACATTTGTCACATCTTATCTTTTTGAGTAACTTCAAAAAATCAAGTGTCAAGATTAGTTAAGCGCCTCAATTGACGGACGCAACCGCCATTGTATGAACACTCTGATTACTAATAATATCAATCTAATTTTAAATGTATGCGTATTAATTGAAGAAATTGTGAGTACTTCTAACTTTGTTTAGGTTAGAATTACCAGTATTAGTTTATCAAATTATTATTGTTAATAGCTAACTTATTTAACAAGCAACTAAAAATAATAAAACGAGCTTGTTTTTCGTAAATCAAACGTCTGAAAAGTAATAAATGAAAGAATTAACATATGAATGAAATCATCTATATAATTAGCGGACCTTGCTGGTAGCATAACTGTATCTGAATTCAAGAACAAACATTGCAGCACTCTCCACCGGAGCTGCACTAAATACCAATCAATTCCACTCACTATCAGCGATTTCCGAATTAACATAAAACCGTCAGCCATAAGAAATTATCGACGGATTACATAAAAGACAGTGCGTAATAAATCCGTATATTCACCTGTCAGTTAAATTTATTCACGTTTAAAATACGCCGATACAAATGTTGACGATTGGAAGATGTAATAAAATACGTCGGGCGTAACATTGCGTGTCACTCGGCGGCCGTGTGTACGCCGCCTTAACATCTCAGAAGCGAGGCTTTAGAAAGCTCGCGCACCAATAAATACTCGTCCGATTATGATCTACTGCGCGTAGCCCGTAGCCACAATGCATTCAGTGGGTATGAATCAACGCGCCACTCTTTGCCTAGATATTTACCAGTAGTTCATCCCGACTTCATAAATCTGCCGATTCAATAGATGATTATTCAAATTTATTGCAGCCGAGCGGAATGACACTAACTTTCACGGATTTATAGCACTCTTTCATTACCCGTTAATTGGAAATGGACGAGTATTTTTACTTGCACAATTCATTTAAATAAACTATTAACTGTCTCACGAAAGAGGCTCATTTCTTACCCTTCATGTACGGTTACCTAGAAAAATGTTGATGAGGCGATTATTTCTAAGTAGTTTTCTTCTTAAGAAAACCTTCTAAGGATATGAAAAAAAACTGTTTCACATAGATGAATCGTGTAGCTTTGCAGTCTTCAACCATTTATCACTTATAAGTTATATTTTTTTGTTTTCTTTTTACTATTTCGATAATTAAAATACGAACCTTGAAATAATTGCGCCGTATTATCAGAAAGGCGTTTCGAATATTGAACTTCACGCCCGAGGCTTCAATTAGCATTTAGCCTGATACTTAAAATTATAGCAAGCTCTTGCTAAGCAATAACGACTTTAGGTGTTGAAGCTTTTTTTAGTGTAATCGATAGTAATCTTAGACCATGTTAAATTAGTTGCATGTAAGTATAATTGCACATCATCGAAGCGGTAAATTCACTTGACCTCATCGTACACTGTGATTATGTTACACGTTTACGATTTATCATTTATTAGAAAATGTAATTTTACGCTACGATAAAACTTAAAGAGTTTTACTACGGTTAAATCTGCATACTTCCTAACTTCCTTGAGCTCGGTGTATCGCTATGATGACTTCTAAAGAAAATTGTCTAATGATTGTTGAATTTGTTTGTTACCTTCAACTTTAACCGAAATTTCAAGCCTGTAATCTCTTTTAAATTTAAAACTTTCGTGACAATTTTCTATCACCAATGAACCTAATGAGAGCGTCGGTGGCTCAGTGGTTTAAGCACTTGACTTGTAATCTACAGGTCTTGGGTTCGAATCCCG
>LD688948.1:3103315-3129776 GCA_003118335.3 Papilio memnon
CGAGTTATTATTTCGGTAATAAGAAAATATTCGGTAAGCGCTCGAGGCGTGTACCGCGGCCCAACAAAAAGTCGTCATTAAAGTGTTGGAGGCGCGGCGCGGTGCGGCGGCGCGGCGGCGGGTGAGGCCCGCTGCCCGCAGCCTCTCGCCGCGACCTAAACGATTCAGCCGAGTTTTTATCACAGGACTGGTAGGTACCGAGCCATATCGGGCTTATTTATTTTTACTTGTTTTTCATTATTTTTATATCCTTATATAAACTTTTATCAGTCCTTGGAGAAACAATTAATATAAATGCTAACCCTATCAATATACAGAAAATGTTTCTGTAAATTGCATACACGTGGGCACATCATTATTATAACATGATAATAAGATACACTATGATAGTGTCACTATCCTACTATAAGATACAACTACAAACTATAATATACAATACACTATCTTATTACCATTTTACGAATTTTTTGATGAGTAATCCAAGCCAATCATTACAGTCCGATTGATTAATGTGATTTCGAAATTGTGACCAATAAAATCTTAATTTTGCATTAACTTGTAGTGACAATATCGAGAGACGCTCTAACATGCATTATGAATGACATGCACGTGACGTGTTTTTGCGGTGTTTACGTTTAATGGCTCTTAACTAGTATGTTAAGCTTAAATATAAGCAAGTAGACGAGTACGCGTCGTCGTGAGTAACGCGAAGCGGCGCTGAATACGCTTAACTTCTCGTCATTTGCCGTCAATTCCTAAAAATAGCAGACGTTAGATCATCATTGTCGGAGGAGGTCAATATAGGCAACATCAAATATACGCTGTATTAAAATAATTAAAGTAAAAAAAGTCTAGTTATTAAATTAAAATAGGAATCTTATAAGTTCATAATTACGTTGTAAAAGTCAAATGTGGATAAAATTCGTTAACAGATATCAACCATATTGTTTTTTTTATTACAACAACGCTCGACAAGTTTTATGATGTTTCTAAACAATGTTAAATGAACCATGTCTACACGAATAAGTTCGACGGACTATGAATATCATAATCATAAACTGTGAACATATTTATTGGGCGAACAGCGCAGCATCAGAGTGTGATCGGTGCCGACGCGGACGCTCTCGCGGCAAGTTCAAGGTGAGCTCGTCGCTCCGCCCACACGGGCCACTCGGCTCAGCCGCTCCTAGCGCGCCTCGCGACCGTTACCCTGCGCGCCCTGGTTGGACCTCCTCGCTCGCGCATCCACGCACAACACTCGCTTGCACAAACAATCCATTGTTTCTAACAATGCAAATCGATCCGATGAGGTGCCAACGCACTAACAAATTAATACTCGCCTCCGATTAAGTATCAACTAGACGTTTTATCATTACCACGCTAAATACATCAAACCAGCGCGTTGCACTGCCGTCTACCAAAATTGTATAATACGTCTTATCGTTAACTTGTTGTGTAAATTTATAGACAATGATTGTTTATAATTTTTGTTACCATGCAGAAACAAACGCTTACTTCGATTTCGACAAGTTTTAAATGTTCCTAATGAAAATTCCAATCATAAAGCTGTAGATATCTGACACCACATTTTTTTTCGGCATAATATGTATCATAAATTATGCGGAGACGATAAACTTGAAGGCAGCTTAATAACATACGCATAGATTCGATAGGGAGTATTCGAAATTATTATTAGATTGATACGACTTTACGGCGCTAGCAGTTTTTAGTATATGTTTATATTACTTTTAAGTTCAAAATACTGGGAAAAAATGTAATTAATTACCTGGGTATTGTGATAACTTGTCCCAATTCGTCGACAACGTGATCGGCGAGAACGAGCACTGTGCCCTGGCCGGGCGCGCCCACCACCACAGATACGCCGCCATCTACAAGCTGCCCGCCGCCGCTGACCAGCTGCCCGTCCTCCAGCTGCCCGCTGATCATCTCCACTCGTTTCTGATCCGGTGTCGTCGTGTATATTACCGTCTGCTTGTCATCTTCATAGATGAGATCGATTGGGGTCTTTTCGTCGATAGAATCCATGCCCTGATCGTAAACGTCCGGCTGGACCTGCACCTTGTTGTCCGGCGCATACGCGGCGAGCTCGTGCGGCGAGTGGCGGTAGGAGTGCGCCTCGGGCGGGTAGCCGTCGTCGGAATCCATCTCGACCTTGTGCGGGTAGTAGTCGTGCGCGGGCTGTACGGGGGTCATGGTTGCGAGCACGGCGTGCGCGGGCGCGGGGGAGCGCGGCGCGGAGGCGGGGGAGCCGGCGCGCGGGCTGGCCTGCGGCGACGCCATGCTGCGAGTCCACCAGGGACCGCCGGGGACCGCCAGGGACCGCCCCGCTCCACACGAGACGATCCCGATATACGCTTCTGAAATATATACCGCTATTCAATTATTTTATTGAATTTTATTTTTTACTAATAATTAAAAGACCGTGTACCATGACGTGCTCGATATAAATTGTCTTGCTCTTAAATGTTACACACGTTGTAAATCTTTATTATCTCCATTACTACTACGTTTGTATGAAACTCGAGTATTGTAAAAATTTCATGAATTGTCCCAAATATAAGTAGTGGCCGTATAACAAGAAGACATCACGAGTTGCGAACAATATATCTATGACAACAACGAAACAGCTGACAGGGGTCCAGTTAGAAGAACAAGTATCAAGTAGCACCTGATAGTCGAGAAGCGCCCGAACTCGTTCAGGAGCCGCTCCGGCCACGGCCGCGCACCAAACCACCTCCGAACGGTACAAACTGGAAACGACTGTCACAAGCACGTGCTTGTCTTGTTGAACCCGTCATTGTACAATAACCAAAACAAACGACGCTTCATATACGAGATTGAGCAAATTCAAAATTGTTATCAACGGTTCTAATTAGGGTCGCCCCGATTCCTTTATATGTATAATATTATGTTACAAACATCGCGTTATAAACAGTGACACATAAGGCAAACCAAAAAACAAGGATCACTAATTTGGCACTTTTATTTCATAATCTCTGAATGTAATTGATAGTTACTAATTCCTATCTTAAACATTGCATAAGTAAGTCATACTTACTAAAGAGTGAATAACTTGGAACTTCGTATATTTTGATTCTATTAACAACTTTAGAGTAATATAAAAATGTTGTTGTTGTATCTCTGTATAGTAGTACCTAACTTTTTTAGTAACTTAACTTTTTTCGCGATGATGTCTTAAAACAGTACTTCATTGGCTTTTGCGGTTCACTGTTAATAACTAGACTTTCTGAATTATAAGAATCAAGTAACATAATCTAATATGATTCTACTTCACAATCATAGTTCATACGGTTACCAATAACAAACGCAACATGCTTGCGAGTACTTCAGCCTCCTCGCGGGAAAAAACAAAAATAAAGGAGTAAAAAAGGCTTCGCTGCGAAGCTGGGATGTCGAAGCATACTCTCGCACACATCGACGTATGAAGCTCGCCGAGCACCGCGATACGACAGGGAATATACGCACGTTATTCACCCACACAATACACGTTCGCTCCGTGCGCTGCGTATTCTCACATACACAAGTCATTTACTTTTATAACTAACCGATATTAATATTTTAAAAAGGGTCAATTACAATAGCTACACTTTCGTCGGCGGAGATACAAAAGCGACGGTGAGGACGAACAAAGAAAAACACGTCACGATCCGATCTTTTACGGACGACATCGCAGATGACGCCGCGATGCGTTGCCGGTGTAATACTATCGTTATCACTTGCGAGCAGAGGAGACAGACGAGCACGTCATTGCACAGGTACCGAGGTCGGGGGCGGCGGCAGCAGCGTCCTGGCGCAGGCCGTCACGCACGCGCGTCAAACTAGTATCGTGACGTCACTGCCCGCCCGGCGAAATTACAAAACCGGCCGGGCGGCCGCGCCGGGCGCGCCAGCAAGCGGTGTTGCGGCGCGGCGCAGTGAGGAACGCGCTGCCGCCAGACCCCGACGCGCCACCGGCGCCGCACGTACCGTGGGCGGCGTCACGACGCTGGTTCGGCGCAGAAGCGCGGCGAGCGCGGGCGCGGGGACTCGAGCACGCGACGAGCGGCGCCTCGGAGCGCGGGCGCAGGTGCTCTGAGCGCGGCAGCCTCCGCGCGCCGGCGCCGCGCCTCCCGCGTCCCGCGCCGCCCTCGCACCGCTCTCGCACGCACCGAAACGACCAATTTATCTTCCGTGCATGCTGGCCCTCCTACCCGAGGACGTTGCCCAGGGTGTCTAGTCGGCTCTCCGCACCTTTACAAACGACCTTCTCAATACAATGAATCGTACGCATGGCGTCTTTGTTTAAATAGGAAAAAATTATGTATAAATACATGTATTTGTCCATGGATATATTCGAGATGTGAGTAGTTACTTTTTAAAACGAATTTTAAAGCTGTGTTCGGGGCCGCAATGACACGTCAGTGCGGCCACTCCTGGCAGTGCCCGAGGCGAGGATCGCTGTCTCACCGCCCGCGCCGCCGCCCGCGCCCGCCGCCCGCCGCCCGTCGCCGCTTCCACAGACCAGATCTTAACAGCCGTTACAAAATATGAAGCTTAAACTTACGCAACAACTCCTTACTTTCTCGAACTTAAATGAAAATGCTATTGCGTGCATTTACTTCCAGTATTCGGTTAAAATAATAAATTGCCACTTTAACATGTCTTACTTGAGTTAATATAATAAAGTTTTTTTTTATGTCGTAGTACTGTACCTTTATAATTTACATATTTAAAAAATGTTTATTTCACATAAAATTTGAAATTGAACATAAGAAATGAAACCGCAAACGATTTTCAATTTGTAATAAATAATAATTAAGATACTTGTACTTTAATAGCATTATAATTATTGTGCAATTCGTTCTAGATTTACGGCAATGTCCATCGTAATATGTTAAAAAAAATACTAATTATTACTATTGCTATTGATAATTTTTGTTCAGTAGTATTGAAACTATAAGTGGGCATCACCAGGAAGGCAGAGGCGAGACCTGCTCCCTAGAGATTCTAAAAAGTTATAAAGGTGTTTAAAAATACTTCTAATAAGACCATAATTAACGGTAACGCCCATGTAGGTGGGTCTGTTTATTATTTAAACTTTACAATTTCCATGTTGGTTCTTGTCATAGAAAGAGTCGTATAATCACTTAAGTTATATTTGCATTTTCTTTAGTAATAAAGAATATCAGTGATTTCATTTGTCGGAAAGCGAAGATAGTCAGGTCCTAGTTCCACTTTCAGATAATACAATTAGCAATTATATGTACTTAGAGTAATTATATCGGCAGATTGACAGTATGATCTAAGCTGTATATATGAACACAAATTGTATATTTTAATGATAGGACACGAATCTGGTTCACTTGCGTTAATATGTTACATAAGGTATTGGCAATAAACAAGACACCTGTTACACGATGTAGAAAAGACATAATTCTGGGTATTACTGTTAAAGTTACTCAACTTTCGTCTTGTATTCTTGTAATCAGGAAAATTATCTCGCGCTTTTGTGACATCACGAGGTCATACATTAATGAATTTTAGTAGTTAATATGACGTTCAACCTGAATTATGTACATAAGTCACGATGAAAGTATAAAACTTAAACACTAGGTATAATGTAAAAATGATTAACAAAAGTAAAACATATATCCAGCAACACAACACAATATCATGTACAGTCACGAAAAGCCGCGGTATTCCTCTTACAGAAAAATTGCTTTGTTTGTTGCAGGGAGACAAACTCCGCCTCTTATAAATAACCAATTAGGTAGCAGTGAGTTGCGCAAACGACGGTATTATCTCGTCATAAAAAGCAATTAACCGTGTACCGCTGACCGACCAATTTTCGTACGGATACATTTAAAGCTCTTATTTTGAAATTGTCGTCATCAAATTTGTATAAAACGTTCAAACGACTATAGCTTATAAGATGAAACACTGTCAGATTCTTCGAATGTACCTGTATTATAGAATCGATTACACTTACGATATTTCATGTTCCCGTATATCTTAAAGGAACAGAAATGTATTTTGAATGTTGTATGAATGTACGTCTGTTTTGTATCCATAGAATTGTATTTTTCATAGCATAACGTCATGGTTAACGTGATGATGCGATAAATGATAGTAATTATACAGTCGGTTTTTATATAACAAACCTTTAGTCACTTGCTTTTCTTTAAAATTTCTATCGCAGTCATTTTCACTTCTACAGTGTTCTTATATTCGGAGATGAATGTATTTACATATTTTCTTACGTTAATTTTAGTTTTTAAATATGTTTAACCATAAACAAAGGTTTTTTTTTTTTATGTTGTGTATTTCGTTACTATTATAATATTTATAGATTTAGTTCCATGGCTTTATGTTTAAAAATATTACAAAGTTTTTGGCCGCGAAATAAACTTTTATTAAAACTTAAACCAACATACATATATGTATATGTCTATCTGGTGCTACAGCCAATAAAAATAAGTATAACTTCTCTCACTTTTAAGTTATAATAAGCTCAAGGTTACACTTGAATAGCGCTTGCCGCTGTCCGCTCCTATTGAGACGAAAAAACATAAGCATTTATACTTTATCATGTATATTCTATGCAAATAAAATGGCCGTTATATATTTCAACTTTAGCGACATTATGATTCTGTCCACTTATGCGGCTGCTGTAATAAAAATTGTTTTTGTCGCTGTTTTGTTAATGTTCTTCGTACTAAAGCGCTCCGTAACCTTTCTGTTGTAACATTTATAGTTATATTTGTCGACTTAAAAATACTGTTTAAACGTTGCTAAGCTGCATTTTTTATTCAACATTACCATTTCACCTAAAATGTAATAAACAATTGGTCGTATAACATGTCCACGGAAACTTTTATTTCTTCTAAGTTCACGAGACCGACACGGCAAGAATAATGATACTTTTTACTTAAAGTTTGGTAAGTAAAAATTGTCAAGTTGCACCAACTTATTTTAAGCAAGAGGAAAAAGCGCCTTGAAAAGTGAACAAGAGAACAATACTCATATAACACTAAACAAAGCAACAATATATAATATCATTAATTAGCTGCATTTTTTTATAGGTTAAAACAGACCAAAAAATCTTTGGCACAACTCGCTGCCGAGTTCTGTTTTTTTTTTCATCGCGATGGAACTTCGTGTCAATGATGTATGCTACATGTATAAAATATATATATATATATATATTTTATACGATAAGGTGGCAAACGAGCAAGCGACCACCTAAATGCGCCGAAATGGCGAAGCGACCGCTGCCCATAGACATCCGCAATTGCAGATGCGTTGCCTACCCTAAATCGGAGGAGGAGACGCACATAAAGAGGATATTTCCCCTTCCTATGCGTCTCCTCCACCGTCAAATCCACTTTCCCATCCAAACCTTTCCTTATAAGAAAAGGGCGGAATGGGAAACGGACTAAAGTTGGACTAAAGTATATGTTTATACTTTTAAATTAAAGACTATTGGAATAAATGTTTAGAACATTAAGTCTATTTACAGTTATTATCAAATTTTGATGTATTTCTTAAATTTAATTTAAGACTAATAAAGTGTTTTTTATTTTATTTTTTTAATAAATACAGTTACACCGGCCGTTAAACAAAATGTAAACAAATTGACCGTAGAATGTCGTCCTATAAAACCTGACTTATTCAACTCACGAATTAAATTCTTTTACATCCCTCCCATTATTCTTAATTAAACTTTTTGCTTAAGATCTTGACAGTCTTAAACACATCTATCAAGAATCATTATTAAATACTTGAGTGTAGTTTTTAACCTTATCATATAAGTCTATTGACTATTTCTATATTATTATTCGTGTTAATTGGCAAGCACCTAATTTGTCATAAAAGAAAAAGTCATACATAGCTATTAGCTAACATTTTTACAGTGGCCCCTAGTTACTACCATAGCAATTACTATACCAGAATTATTGTTGTAATTATTTGAATAAACCAACTTAACTTCTTACTCAAAACTTCACTTTCAAACTCTTGCCGCGTTTTAAAAGTGTAGAAACGTTCCATTCTAAAATAATTTCGCTAAACTTGCATAATTTAAAAAAATATATTTAAAAATTAAGTAAATTCCTGCTTAGGTCAATAAATATAAAAAATAGTTACTAACTGCACCTACCTACTTTTTATTTTTTAATGGAAAAAAACTCTTTTATTTATTTATTTATTTTAGGCTTATCAACATAATTACATGAATTTACATTGATTTGTTTCTCTTCCTAGTAATCCAGACACACGTGGCTTCATATACTACAGTTATAGATAATCACTTCTTGCCTTAATTAATAACATGCATATCTTTTAACATGATGTTGACTTTTGGACATTTTGGACTGTACCTTCACTTTGTTTAGTATAACTGCTTTACTCAAAGTCACAAGTCCTTAGGTAGATTCACAGAATAGATGTATGAGTTAGCAGAAAAGAGTTAATATACCCTTAGTATATATGTCAAGTTATTTTACCCTTTTTTATACCAGCTAATGCCACATTTTTGATAACCTATTAGTAGTTAGTATGTATAGGTTTTGTACCTATAGTTAATCAGTTTTTTTGTTATGGCAATTCACACCACCGCGCGCTAACGGCCAACGTGGTAAAAGTTTTTACAGGCTGCCAAGTGCCAAGTGTTTCGTTCAAAATATTCTTTCCTTTCGAAGTTTGACGCTTGATTGACGGTTTAAATTGGATCAAAAATATATTCGAATATCCGTCAAATAAAACATTTATCTCAGATAATTTGTTGTGAAATTACATTACAAAGGTAATTATATTTACACAAAATGAAATGTAAGATTTGTGAACTTAAAATGTACATATTTTCTTCTAACCTATAACATTTTATGAAAGCTGTACAGAGCAGGTTATTAATATAAACTGTGTTTTCCCTTGAAAATATTAAATAAATAAATATTTTATTAAATGTTTTTCTTAATTCAATTTTTTTACAATATACTTGCCACCGCCGAATCAATTGCTTTTTAAATTAAGTGATCTTTATTATTATTGCAATTGATTTCCAAATGATTTTCACAAATAAAAGTAAACAAAGAAATCTAGATCTTATGTGGGGTACTTTATACTACACATTTATTTGGGGTGGTATACTTTTTTACCCTTTGAATTATTAAATTTATACAATACATAAATTAAACTAAAAGATTTTTAAACTACAGATAATGTCTGCCCTAATTCATGAAAAGATTTGGCTGGACAAAACTGCCTATAATGATGCTGAGAAGAATTATTATGAATCAATGTCTAAGGTAATTTTATTCCTTTTTCCGGACTAGCAGGTACTATTTTTGTTTTTTTTTTCATTGCGACAATCAGCAACTTAAATAGCTTAACTAGTTTAAATTTTTATATAGATGCCAATGTGTTTGATGTATTTTAAATGTAAACTAAGAACATAAAATGTTATTTTATCATGTACAAAACTTTCAGGCTCAAAACCCCCAAGGGGGTACAGTAGCAATTGGGAATTCCTCATTAGCCAGCGAGGTTGCAAAGGCCAGGCAACATATCAAAAATTCCTTAGAATGTGTGAGTAAATTAAGAAGTTTACACTTGTAATATTATATAAGATATTAGTAGGTGTGATACACATGCGAAGTACCTTCATTTGAAGGCCGTTTTGATATTAGTTTTGTTAGTTCAGTAAATAAAATGCACAATTTCAAAATAAATTGTCTGTTGATTGTGGAATTGTTTATAGGTCCTTGCAGATTTCTTAATCTTGTCTGTCCCACTCTTCCTTGACCTCACTTATGCATACCCTCCATAACAAACCACAGGACCCATCTGCTTATAGTTTGTTAAAACTATAGATAAAAAATTGTGAAATAAGGTTTGACTTTTTCTGTCATACTGTCAGCTCTTCTATAGAGTTCAACTTGTAAATAATCACAACAAAGATGACTTGTAATTTTATACTTTCATTATGTAATTTGTAGAGAAGCAATGTTCTCAATCCTTTTCTAGGAATAATACTATCACACATTATTTAGAAAATGATTACACATATTCATTGCCTTATACTTTGTTTTATTACTAGTTCTCACTCAAATAATTTTTTTTTTTATCTATGATTGTAAAAACTATTATTTACTAAGAAATCATAATGAAATTCCTTACTTTCTTCTGAAGTGGTACTTCGCATTAACATTTTTAGTGGTACTTTGTATTACCTAAATCAAGGAACATTTGTATATTGCAGATGGATAGTGTTGCCACATTAGCTGGTGTACCAAACACAGAACTTTTTAACAAATTAAATAATTTGGAAAAAGAGAATGTTGATTTGAAGAAAGCAATTGATGATTTACGCAAGTTGGTACTTGGCCTACAAGCTCGAGTAGACTCATTGGAGACAAGGGCTCCCAAAACTGTACAGCCAGTAGCACCAGCACAGAGCCAGGTAAATTGTTTTTTTTTTTAATAAATGAGTAGACTTTTGAAAAATGACATTTCTTTAAAGCAAAATAATAAGTACAAATTCTATAACAAAATTTGTTGTTGTGTTGTTTGTACATTCTTTCAAATATAAAAATGTGTAGCAGGCAGCAGATAAGGAAGATTCAGATGATGGTGTTGATTTGTTTGGGTCTGATGATGAAGAGGAAAGTGCAGAAGCTGCAAAACTAAGGGAGGAGCGTCTGGCTGCATACAATGCAAAGAAATCTAAAAGTATGTAGTTTGTATTAATATATGTTAGGATTAACTAACCCTAACTAACTAATTAGCTAGGAAAATATATTGTATTGCTAACATGTACTTTATGAAGCATCTAGTTATGTTTCTCTTTTATTTTTTTAGAACCAGTTTTGATTGCAAAATCTAATATTATATTAGATGTCAAACCTTGGGATGATGAAACAGATATGGCTGAAATGGAAAAAGCAGTGAGAGTAATTAACACAGATGGTCTGCTGTGGGGAGCCGCAAAACTTGTTCCATTAGCTTTTGGCATTCACAAGTTACAAATTTCTTGCGTAGTGGAAGATGACAAAGTTTCTGTTGATTGGCTTGTTGAAGAAATCGAAAAAATTGAAGACTTTGTAAGTTATTTTCTCTTTTATTTTGCTCTGGAATACCTTTCATAACTATTATCTATTTTAATAATTTATCTACTAAGTCATTAAAGTTCAATGAGAATTTTTTTTATTTTTACAGGTGCAAAGTGTTGATATTGCTGCCTTCAATAAAGTTTAACTTTTGTTCCTTTTTTAAAGACAATACAATTTTATAAATCTACATAGCTTTGTTTGTTTTCCCTTCTGTTTCCATTACTGTACGAAAGACATGGTGTTCTAAGTAATATTCAGGAGGTAGATTTGCAATAGAGTACTGGCAGTAAAACGAAAGTCCTGATTTTAATTTATACTCAAAACGTAGAATTGTGGAGTATCCTCAAACAAACCGAGTATTGTGGTGTAAAACGTTTTGCAGATCGAAATTCTTTTAAATAGCATGCTTTTTTATGTTTTAGTACCAAATCTTATTCCAAAAATATCGATAAATAATAACTATAGTTTGTCAAAATTAAGAGAACAATTCTAGTATTGAATATAGCGATGACAATAATAATAGCTAAATCCAATTCGATTATGTACGACTGTAGTAGTAATAAATATTTAGACAAACTATATTTTAAATTATTATTTATGGTTATAGATTATCCAAATTAAGCTCTGTGTGAAATCTGACATTCCTATCAGTGTTGCTAATGCTACGTAATTGCCGTGTTCTACGGCTTTCGGACCATCAAATTACAAAACGGCCTACGACCACAAACCACAACCCTAAGGCCGTAGCAGAATTATTGGTTTTTCGAAGATCTAGAATAATGTATTGTTTTTCTTTAATAAGTTAATTTTCAAATAGTTTTTGAATTAAAAAATTCGTCGATTAACAATAATTTGTACCGGGGAAAAATGAAATTCAAATAAATTATTTACGATTTTATAACACAGAGATGAGGTACAATTTTAACATAGATCAATGATTTTAAACGTAAAAAGCGTCATTTAGCTAATATTGAAAAGTTTTCCTTTTTTTACTGGTGCTACGGCCCACATGATCTTTTCCCATACAAACACGACTTTTTTACACGATGTACACGGCCGGGTAAAAAATTTAATTTGCAACACTCATTCCTATTTTCTATAATGACCTTATCTATAGTCTAACCTAAACATCAATAAGAATATTTTGTATTTGTACTCAGTTATTTAAAAATGTATTGCAAAAAATGTAAAGATCTCGGCTCTCTTACTATTCGTAAAGAACACATTTATTGCTTGAATTGTTTCATGATAAACATAAATCATAAATTCAGAGCATGTATTGGAAAAAACAAAATATTATCATCAAATGAAAAGGTTTTGGTTTGCCTCTCTGGAGGACAAAGTTCCACAGTGTTACTAGACTTAATTTATAATGGTTTACTACAAGATAATCATAAAAAACTAAGAATAAACCCATTTTTCTTGCACATAACAGGTAAATATTATTAACACTTATTTTACTTTCCATTCAATGATTCGAAAACATTTTATAAGATTAGTAAGCCTAGAAGATTTCGCTATCATTCTTACCTATGCCTTAAAGTACGATTTATACAAAAATATTTGATAAGCTTCTATAGTTCAAAACTGGCTGTAGGATATCCTCTACACAAGGGATCCAAAACCTTCATGCCGAACTAAGTTACACGCTGTTAATAAGCTTCCCGCTAATGTACGTAAAAGTATATACCAATCGTTTTTATCATTTGCTAAAACAACTTGCCAAAGTAAAATGATTCAGTTTGAAAATTTTCGAATGCCTTAGTTATACCATTGTTGATTATAAGAATATTTTCCTTACGAAACATGATAAAACATAGTTTATATAAAATTTGTTGTTATAATAAGACACTGGCTCTTGTACATATTAGTTTATTTTTGTTTTCAGGACTTGGAGAGAAGGAAGCAGATCTTAAAGTTGCAGAATTAGTCATTAATCAATGCAATTTGTATAAATTTAATGTTTACATAATAAACATTAATAAATTCTACTTTCAAAGGTCAAATATACTGCCTGATGTTAACAGTTTGTCAGAGACAAATACTGACCTTGATTTAAAGAATAAACTAAAAAATGTATTAACCAAAGTGACTCCCACATCAAGCAATGACATAGAAACCAAAATAAAACATGATACATTCAGACGAGTGGCTAAAGAATCTCAATGTAATTTCATTTTTACGGGAGAAACAACAACTACATTAGCAGTCAACTTGCTATCTAATCTAGCAATTGGACGAGGATCACAAGTAGAACATGATATTGTAAGTTCTATACAAATGAACATAGATTGAAAACATGTTTTAAAACAATTACATTAATAGATAGTTTTTTTTCTAGGGGTTTTTGGATAACCGAGATGAAATAAAAATATTAAGACCAATGAAAGATATAACTGAAGAGGAATTGCATCACTATATACAAATTAAGAATCTCACCCACATATCAATAGATAAAATTAAAGAAAACAGTCTTCAGTCAGTTATAAAAAAATTTGTGTGGGATTTGCAAGTGAACTTCCCAGCTACTGTGTCAACTGTGTGCAAAACTGCTGATAAAATTGGAACTGAGAAAACTGATAAAACATGTCAATTTTGTAAGGTAAAATTAAACTTTCTACTTTATTTTTCTGTAAAACAACTGTTTTTAAATATTCATATCTAAAAGAGCATGGTTCAGTAACTTTTGTGTTCTATTGAAAGATAGAAAACAAATAAATTAACAATTTTAGTCTCACTTTTTGTATGACCTATTTTATTTACTGAGATAATAATTTAATAAAAAGTTTTTAAATGTCTGTTTTAGAGCTCCCTTGCTTTGAAGAAAGAAAAGCTTACAGCAATAGAGGCAACAAATTTTTCAAGAACAGTTTCAAATTTCCATCCTGGTCAATATTTGAATAATGAAGCTGAACCAATAAAATCCTCCAAGGAACATGACACATCAATGTTCCCATTCATAAACAAACATTTCTGTTATTGTTGTAGTAAAAATTATTTAGAGTCAGGAAACGAAAATATTAATGTATTTAATTAAAGGTATCTCGTTAAACTAGTGTATTTTTAGTATAAAATACTTCATTTTTAAGTTCTAAATATATAAAGCAGTGTATAATTTGTTAAATGTATTTAATGCAATATTAAATAAGAGTAGTTTTAACACAATAAATAAATTTTGTTGTTTTTTTTTCTATTATTTCATAAGTCTTTAATGAACAATAGAAATGTACTTCAAGTTAGTCACACGACGAATCCGCATGTTGTTCCTCCGTGATGTAGCTTAGCACTGGAACGCAGATTGACTATGTGTGGTGGCAACGTAGGTCAAAACGACGCTCATCTACTACTTGCATAGTATTACCACGTTTTATCGAGATACCAATACTAGATATATGATTAAGTTAACTATAATTATTGTTTTCTGTCCTAGAAGTTATTAGAATTATGTGTGAAGTGTATTAACCCAGTAATATGCTGAAAATGCTATATTAAGTCGAATTTTAAATTCAACTTCAAATTATTTTTAAATTTCTGGCGTCCCCAGAATACAACTATGTGGCGGTCCAGAAATTATTCTAGTGTTATTCTGCGAAAATAAGCATTTACCGTGTCACTTACCTCGTAGGTATTTTATGATAATGAAATTTTCAAATCAAAATAAAAACCCAATTGGTTTTTATGAATTATTTTTAGACTATAGATATCTATATTTATCATTCATTCATCTATATTACCTTTCAATGAAATTCCTTTGGTCTCCCCCACCAGATCTTTAAAAAAAGCTATACACTTATTCATATGTATATTAATAAAAATAAAAAAAGAACAAGCACAATATATAAATGTAGTATAGTATGCTTGTTGTGAACTTTACAATTTTATTATCTGTTCCATCAAGTAGCAGAACAAACATTAAAATACAATAAATATGCTGCAACCATTCCGTGTCGTGGATGCCCGCCTCTTCTAAACAATAACAATCAGAAATGAAAGACAAAATTATAGTTTGATTCCTAACTTAATAAGGACAAAAGTCCTAGCATGTTATAAACACAAACACATGGCAGCAACACAGGGAAAAGTATTAACTAATTTAATATTTCGTGTATAATAATTAATACAAAGAAAACCGAAGACAAAGTCCAGGCAAAGTTAGTCTGTTTATTAAGAAAATTTTGATGCAACAACTTGAAGTTATCACACTAAAAATAAATTATAACCATTGCAGGCCATCATCAACCTCCGTGTTGAAGACGTTCTCGATTGATCTATATGTGTGGACAGCTAACATAACTTACTAAAATATTCTAATAGAAGCAATATTCATTTTGACATTACTACTTTTTATCATGTAATAAAAAGAAACGTTTACGTCTTAAAATTTTGTATTTATATTACACATATCTACATTTTGCTTTTATTACATAAATACAAAATTTTAATAGCAGTACCAACAAAATGTTTCTAACCAGTATTACTCAATCTGTATGCAGGTGTTACCAATTAATATATCATACAAGTAATTACAATATCAATACCGTATAGGTTAATAAATGCAAAATATCAAGTGCAATCAAACTCCAAATATTTTCCTTTACCTCAATAATTAATATTGAACATCATAAAAAAGATGGAAATTGAACTTTAACTGTTAAATTTTGTAACCACCATATAATATAGAAAGTAATTGCTTGATACACTTTCATGGACTTAGTAGTTTGTACCGGAGAAAAACACTTTAAAACAACGAATAAACCTGATATTTACTAACATTAAACACTAAATCATATTGTCTTTCCAAATTAATTCATTTTGCAAACATTGGAATTCCTTTAGTTATCAGTTTGTGTTGTAACAGAGATGACATCACTGTGCCCCTTGCCGTCTCTCCTACAGTGGACTGGAGTGTTTGTGTCTGTCACGGATCTCGTCTGGAACCTTGTACAAGTTAATATTCAATATATAGTGTTTATAAAGAGCATTACTGAGTTTAATAACGATTATTCCGTAGCATTGATTGGTCCTTGTAGTGCATTAGGAGTTGGAGAGTTAGACGACACCATTCGACCCTGCTCTTTCACAATTGGATCTGTAACAATAACCACTTGTGAGACTCCTTGCACAACTTGCAACTAGCTGCCTACATTGCTGTCAAAATATGTGTTAATTCAAAAGTTGCCACAAATTCTAATATAGAATATGCTATTTGAAAGTGTTAATACAAGCAAAAAACGAACATTGTAACTTGTGAAGTGCAGTGAGTTGTAACAGTACTTTGGGATTGTCGAGATATCCAATCACTGTATTGGCCATTTTACATCCTAGTTGTAGAGTAAGCAAACAATATTTTTCTACCAATAACTAATGGTTTTAATTACCATGATAAATACATTACAAGTATATACTGGTAAAAAAATTGTCAATAAATATATTTACAGAAATATGGATGATCCATGGCTTCTCGAGCAGTATAACGCTCATAGTGATCATAACGTAACAGACGATCAAGGAAGTCTAAAGCTTCAGCAGATACCAGATGTTGGTTTTCAGAATGAACAAATCGCTCCCACCGTTTACGTGAATGCCTGTGAACACAAAAGCGTATTAGTTACTTTCACAATTTAAAATAAAATAAAATTCTCTTAATTAATATAGCAAAATTCATCCATCTCAATTTAACATCATTACCTTCCAAGAATATCATTAAATCGAGGATCCAATTCTATATGATATTTATCCAAATATTCAAATAATTCTTCAGTGCCCAGCACTTTCGCAATACGCACAAGCTGGTCATAATTGTCATGACCATGGAAGAATGGTTCCTTACGGAAGATCATGGATGCCAGCATGCACCCTAATGACCACATGTCCAGTGAGTAGTCATACATTTGATAATCAACCAAAAGTTCTGGACCCTGAAATTTTATTAGAAAAAAGATTACTCTCAGGAAAAGTATGCAAAGCTTACAGTAAAGACAATTGAAATGGCTAATTACTATAAATTCATTGTATTATATTCTTGTATCAACAAGTCATATCACATGTTAATGCTTACTTAATACAGAATTATAATTTTAGTTAAGATTTGTTGTTAAAGATATATTGATCTAGTTGGTATGAGCAAAAATCTTAATAGGTATTTGTGATCTATAATTAGCTGTGTAACAATTTACCTAGTAATACACAGCTAAAGGGTAGTAGGAGGCTATAGTTCTACAAAACCATGAGTTGCATATACTTGTGTAGTATTTGTATATTGTTTATGGGAAACAGTGCATTTTTAATAATTGCAGTTTTTAAAAATAATAATTCTAACTTAAACACATGCAATACAAACTATTATAAATCATTTTAATTATTTAATTGTATTAATTAGTGTTTTTAATGCAGTTGCAGTCCCAAACATATTCAGATAAAGTAGGCTTGTATAACATATAATAATTACCCTAATAACCTCAATTCCAATAGAAGAGGCTTAGCTTAGATAAGCTTATGCCATTTTTCTGGTATTATGCAGTAAACTAAGTATCACATTTTTTTTGTATCAATAATGTAAATTGTATGTTCTCAATGAAGCAAGAAGCTCAGCCATACAGAAATAAAAAAATCCTTACCTTAAAGTATCTAGAAGCAACACGAACATTATACTCCTGCCCGGGATGGTAGAACTCTGCTAAGCCCCAGTCAATGAGACGTAACTTTCTATTATCATGATCAATCATAACATTGTGAGGCTTCACATCTCTGTGCATAATACCCATACTGTGGCAGTAATCTAATGCCTTCAGCAGTTCATACAAATAATACCTTAAATAATGATAAGACATTGAACATCACAAGGTATATATGTATATTGAATATATTAAATTTATGCATATTTACCTTATATCATAATCTGACAATGTTTGATACAGTTGTTTAAAATCAGTGTTGTTCACATGTTCAAAAATTAAAGCCGGTGTACGAGATACAGGATCTTTAACTACAGCTTGTAAAGTTATTATATTAGTGCCACCTCTTAAGTTTTCTAATATCTTTATCTCTCTTTTTATCTTCTTCTTTTTAACGGGCTATAAAAAATCATTAATTGAACTATTTTAAATGTTGAAATACCAATGGGTAGTACATTTAGGTGGTAGTATTTAAATTTTGTATGTATTAAGCTTACATTACTCTACATACTGTACATTTTAGCCAAATGTGCCACATCTATGATTCGACGAAAGATTGAGTTACAGAATATGATCAAAATTTAGTATATGGCAAGGTATTTATGATGAAAGCAACATTTTTCTACTTTAAATAAACAGAAGAAAACTTCAAATATTAGCATGGCTTTAGCTAACAGTGACTTACCTTCAATATTTTTACTACACACTTCTCATTATTTGTGATATTTATTGCCTCAAATACTTCACTATATTTCCCGCGTCCAAGCTTCCGTACTAGCTGATAATCCTCCTGATTACCCCAGTCGACCACATAGCTTTCATAGTCCCAATATTCTCGTGGCTTTTGTGAATTAACATCGGCATATACCCGGGCTCTACTAGGTAATGCCATCGTTTTATACCTTTGCCAACCTAAGGTTTTATCGACGATATTCTTACCGGAAATCGCATATGTCTTGAGTAATGATACTGTGAATAAAAATATTTTCGACGTCACTTTTAAAGATCACTAAATCACACTTGCCTAATATAATTTTAATCATTGAAGTCGTCACTGGGAATCATTATTAGCGATTACGAACGATTACGAGTCACTTGTATTGATGTATAACCTAAAAACGACAACCAGCTCAATAGTTGCTGCCAAACTTTACAAAATGATTAAAAACTCGACAGGGTACAAAGAATATTTCTAAGCAACTTTACAACAAGACTTAGAAATAAATTAGAACTACTCATAAAATGATGACATGAAATAAAATTTGAAAGTCTTCGTACAGAAAAACGCACGCCATTATTCGTCAAATGATCAAATGGTTCAGTCAAATATCCATACCTAACACATTACTGAGGTTAATCCTATATTAAATATTAAATAGTACAAGCATACGTAAACTTCTTGAAAATTAACAAGTAAAGTGAAGTCCGATCTATAAAATACACTTTTATCACATAACCGGCACAAATTCTGCAAAATTCAAGATGGACGCCTATCCATCCATCTAATATACCAAAGTACAACGAAAGTACACCGTTCACAACTGGCACTTCTTTACTATAGTCTGAGCTAAAATTGTTGTCTCTTTCGCACCTTTGGATGAAACATAAGACTCAGAATCACCTATTTCACTAGAATGCTTGCGTGTTTGCGTGTTTGAAGAAGTTATTATTAATTTTAATAAAAAATTGTATAAAAGTTACCGAATATCATTTATTTTAATTATTTGCAAATGTAGGAAATGATAAATGTGTTTCTGAGGAAATACATGAATACAAAAAGTTATTACTTTGGTTATACTACGTTAAACTAAAAGGAATAGAGATTTCGGTTTCACGTTTTTTATGCAAAAGTTAAACTTAGAGAAGAAAGTAATTAATTATTTATATTTATGTTGTCTAACAGCAAATAAACTTTTGAAAATAAATATTTAACTTATCTTTGGTGACCTACTCATATCAAGATTGAAAATCTGGATGATAATAATAAGCATGTTTGTATAAAAGGCTCTGAATTAATTAAATCCAATACAAAGTTAGATCTATAGTAATAATAAATAGTTGACAAAACTAACATATTCGATGTTCATTCCAAATCGAAAACTTTATAGAATGGTAAAGACTTTAGCGTAGAACTTAACGTAAAATCAAAGCAATTTTTTTTTATTTAAAAATATGTCGTTTTCATCTGACATTCTATGTTATCTGTGGTAGCATCAAACAGAAGTCTTACTAATATAAATGCGAAAGTTTGGATGGATGGATGTTTCTTAAGAGTTCGTTATATAAACTGGCCTAAACTGCTGAACAGATCTCGATAAAATATGACACAGATGTAGAAAAAATACAAATATAATCTTGAAAAACACATAGGCTACATGCTAAGTTTTTTTTTTAAATTCCCCGCGAACGGAGTCGCCGGCGAAAGCTAGTATTTTATATTCCTAGATTTTTTAAGTCTTAAACTAGGTACTGGTGAAATAACGGAAAAGACGTGTACAACGAAAGTACAGAGGTTCCTTGGCTTAAAATATGGCGATTTAACCCACTTTACCCTTATCCGAAGTTGCTTAGTTTGGACGTTAGAAGGCATAAAAGTTGATAAATATTGAAAAAATGCACGAAATTCCACTACAGATTCAGAATTTCGCATTCAGGGGATAAAAATTTAAAATCTATTCACACGACATAAACAAAAATTCGTCTTGTTTGCTGTAACTCCACCCAATTTAATGATCCCTTAGTAAGTCAAAAGATGCAATAGTTTATTTTAAAACCTTATAAATCCGACTTAACCCTTGATAGTTCTAAAAACTGGATTACATGAATGCGCGACGAAGCTTTATCTCTAGCAATATCAATTCTAGTTACGAAAAGTACTAAGTTATTTTATGTATGTATTGAAATGAAATGTTTAGCTATAAGGCTGTGCGTTATCATTCTCACTAAAGACCCCTGGATGCGGTTCATGGAATGTGAGGCAAGGCTTTTCTATCTTACACTTTTATTTACTCATATTTTTACAGAGATTAGCACTATTCTAACAGCACTTATGTGTGTACTAGGTAAAAATAAAATAGAGAAGATTTTTTTTTTTCGTAATACAAATAAATTAAGAAACATTTCAGAACATAAGTAAAATTATTTACACAATTTTAGCATATAAGAAACCCATTCAAATATTTGTTAATCAATAATATGCTTTCACATTACCTGCCAATAGAATGTAAAATCTTGATTTCCAAGATGCCATTATACTCACACATAGACCATCTATTATGATAACAAAGTATTAAGCCACTATATTTTAGATTCAACCACTAAAAAAAAAATATTTCCGATTTGTACTGAAATTCAATATTTATGACTTATTTATAGCAGTTATAAAATTTTAAACAATTTTCTTTGAAATTGTGAATACATAAATATAAATAATTTATTTCATATGAAACTGTACTTACACAAATGGTAAATAAAAATCTCAGCCTTCACTATTTTTTTAAAAAGGGTAAAAATTAGTTTTTGGAGAAAAAGAAAAGAAATTTCATAATGTTTTAATTTAATTACAATTAATCATAATTCATTACATGGTTTTACAGTATTTGTTTTACTACCAAGTAGTATAAACAATGTTAAAAATTCAATAAACATGTTGCAAGTTTATATTAAATCATCTATATGAAATGGAATTACATTAACTTAGAACAATAAATACTCTTTACTTATTTATTGCAATTAAATTATATAAATTTATTAATATATTATATGTGCTATATATGCATATAATTTTAATACAATTTCAACTAAGCATTACTCTTAACTTACATTATCAATTATTATTACCAATGTTTCCTAGATAACAAAATTAAGTTCTAATTAATAGACAAACTTCATGGTTTTGAAAAAACTCACTTTAGATTAACTATGTGAAGAAACTATTTTCGTGAACACGTTGTATATTTGCGTTATAACTAAAAACAATTTTGTAAATTTTAATTTGCCTGTCTGTCTGAAACGAATTAAAAAAAAATAAAGGTAAGTAACCTATATGTTCTTCCAGACTTTGCTCTACATCTATACCAAATTTCATCGCGATCCGTTCAGCAGTTTAAGCTACAAACTCTCAAACATCCATTCATCCAAAGTTTCGCATTTATTGGTCGGATTAATAAGATTAACAAAATCTACTAATACATTGTAAAAAAAAATAGTTATCAGATATCCTAGGCTGCTTGTTTGACGACTAGAAGCGAGGTGTTGTTAGAGAAGAGTGTGGCGGGCTGCGTGCCGAGTGCGCAGGAGGCGGTGAGCGTGAACGCGGCTGCGAGCACGTACGTGCCGGGCGCGGCGCACAGCGCGCGCACCGCCACGCGCCGGCACTCGAACTCTTGCAACGTCACATTCACTCCCAGACTCTTAGAGTCCGCATCGGGACCCGTACTTAAAGCTCCCGCCCAACCTAACTCACTCGTTGACTCTCTGAAATATTTACCAAGCAAATTAATAATCAATCTGTCCTTGTCGCGACGTAGGGTCGACATAGTATGTACTACTCTTCCATATATCGCTATCAGCAGTAATATTTATATTCATTGCCTTCTTAAGCATATTCTCTTTCACACAATCCATCTATGGGCTTCCTCTACTTTTGTAGCCATACACATACAAAATTAATGGTTTCTTGTTTGTTTAAAAAACATGTAAATATAGTATTAAACTTACCTATTTTGTTGTTTAGTCATATCTATAAAAACAGTGACTGGTATACCGTAACAGTTGACTATATTAATGATGATCGGTATCATGCACAACTTTCTTTGCAAAAAGTTATGATTGACGTAATTAGAATGTTCCAATCTGAAGAGAACGATATTATTATTGTCGCTTTTATCTATCGGTTCATTGAAGTTTTTACTCTCAAAATCGTCCAACTGTATGGGCAGTTCGGGGGATAAGTCCTTCTCTTGGGACAAAGCTTTAGCAAAGCAGTTGATCCACAACGAGTGCTGTCCAACTGTGGTTTTATTTTTAACTTTGTCGTGCGCCTTCCATCTTACAACGAGCATCGATTGTATCAACCCGTCACGCTTTGTTTCACTTTCTGAGTAATTCGGATCAGTCACATCGTCAATAGAGGGCAAGCTATCCATCAGGAAATTCGAGTACGGCAAAGAGTTCACATCTGCTACGGTTTCCGCGTGTTTTCCTGCAACTTTTATGTTGGAATACTCGACTTTACTTTTGTCCGATCTTTCGAATATTCTCTTAGCTTTAAAAACGTAATGAATTCTTTCCCGAGGAATCAAAGCGGCGTCCATGTTAGGCGCGGAGATAAGGTCGGTCAAAGTCCACTGCTGACTTAATAAAGAAACCTCCAATACTTCTATAACGATGTCTTCATTTTCTTTGCAAACATTTTTAACTTCGACAGCTAAGTTCATATTTTCTACCATTTCTTCGTTAGACTTATTTAGACTTCTTCTAGGTGTCACTTGAATTTCAATCGCCTCCTATAACACACGTAAAGAATTAACTCCAACCTAATCATGTTATATACTTCATGCATTATAAAAATGAAAGTTTTGACGGATGCATGTATATTTACTACTACGTATGTCCAAAACGGCTTAGCTCGATTAAGTTAGAAGATTAGTTAGACGTTACCAAGATTTTTCAAGCTTTCAATGTCATTAAAACATTTAAGTAATGGCGCATAAAGTTTCCATAACTACTTACATAAGAATGAATAGTAATATAATATTATACCGTGGTGTGCAGTCGCATCTCGTGCCTGAGCAGTCTGTGCGGGCGCTGCGGCAGCCCGGTGTCGTAGTACGCGAGCAGGCGCAGTGCGGGCGCGTGTCGCCGCGGCCGCAGCAGCAGGCGCGCGCGCACGCTCGCCGCGCCGCTCCCCGCCCCGCCCGCCGCGCCGCCCGCCGCGCCCAGCGACGCACACACGCGCCGCGAGTGCCGCCGCACGCCGCCCGCCCGCCGCCCCGCGCGCGCACTGCGCTCATCTATAGTACAATACTATTAAAATTACAAATAAAAATAATGTAAACAAATTTAAACATTTTTTAACTTTATAAAGCTGTATTCACAGACTCGTTAATATGTCTGTACCAATTTAAACACTAAAACATTAATAAAACCCATAGACATTAAATTAAATTGTCAGCCAGTGTTTTGATGCGTTAAAATGTAATATCTCATTTCTAATGAATTCGACTACACATGCATTTTTTCTTCCCCACCAGACTTTTAGTAAGGCTGCCATAATATGAAAGAGCAGCAATTGTAACATCTGGAACGATTCATTGCGACGCACATATAATGTAACCGACCTTGATATACCGGTGGTTGTTGGTATTTCTCTTCATAGAGTATGTCGAAGTCGCGGCCGGGCTCGTCCGTGACGAGGCTGAGGCAGTCGGGGTGCGACACGGCAAAGTACAAGTTCTTCATCTCCACGGGGCCCACGTTACGAAATTCAACGTCTATTGCTATCAACTCCCCGCTTATCACCTCCGGACTTATCTCAGAGAATGTCATCTATTTAAGTAACAAAGACAATGGTTTTACATTTCTCTATAACATAGACATTTTACTTTGTACCTCAAAAAGTTATTAATTAATATAATAAAAAATAAATATGAATAGAAAAATAACCTGCAAACAGGGAGCCTGTGGTATGACTATAATTTGTAAACGCTTGTTAGACTCATTACCATCAGACAATAATTCCAATTTGCCTGTGATAACTATGCTATTATTATTTTCTTTACCATCCTCTCCAGTGTTGGTTAATCTACAAATTTACATAATATCAAATTCAATGGGCATGTTGCATCCAAAATCACAAATATTTATTCTAATCGAAAAATACATACTTGTATGCTAAACCTCTTATATGCAATCGACCAACTTGTAATGGAGTTAACGAGAAAGTCAACCGTTTATTACATTCCCCTTCGAGAAGAGACATCTGGATTTTTTGTCTAGAGATCACATCACTGTCCAAAGTGCGCCCCGACGCTACGAAAGGTTCGTTATCCAAAATGTCTTTAGGACCATTGGTATCTTCTGCATTTGGTATAAATTGCCAGAGCAATTCCAGGTCTTTCAGAAGTAACGGTATCTTCAAAGGGTTTGTTAAAGTTATAGTGACTTGTATTGGTTCTGAAACAGGAATAATTATATAACGTTTGAGATAATTAATAGATTTGGGTGATAAAGGTGATAATTAATCTGCAAACGAACCTCCTTGCGGTACAATAGGGTTAGCATCGGTGTCCTCGGTGTATAGATCAACTGTGGGTTTGAATATCATAGGTGGCGCGCCCTGCGCCGCGTGAATGAGCATCTCCTCGAGGCGGTGCCAAAGACGCGCGGCGGCGGGCGGGGCGGGGGGCGCGGCCGCCGACACGCGCCCCGCCGCCGCCAGCGGGGCCGGGCCCGCGCAACACACGCGCGTCTCCCCGCGCACCACCAGTGGCACCGGCACCACCGGCAGCTTCACACCCAACTCCTCCGCACTTTCGATCCATTGCTGTCCACAAAGCCAAGTAAATTACTTTACAAGGTCAAGAATCACAGATCACTACATTAACCTGATAATAACCTGGTGTGCGAGCATGTACTCGCGCAGGAAGGCGGCCTGCTGCGGGGGCGGCTGCGGGGAGGCAGGCGCGAGCGGCGCGGCCAGCCAGCGCGGGGCCACCGCCTGCTTCAAAGCGCTCGCCAGTCGGCCCAGAGCGAACTGCACGTGGTCCGTCGCCAGCCGCCACCCGCTGCCCGTGTACACCTGACGATAAGAAATCATATCGCATGTTACGATATGATAAGGCTGAAATCCACACAAAATCAAAGCCGAATTGAAAATACTTGTATTATCTTTGTTACCTGATAGGCCTGATGGTAGCATCTGTAGGCATGTTTCTTCTGGCCAGCTTTAGAAAATCTATGTCCAGCGAGCACCATGTGGAAAGCGTACTTCCTGCACATGGCTTTTGTACCGGGTCCCGACAAGAAGCAAAGGGACGCCTGTTCGAGCAGCATTGCGCTACGGAGGTCGCTGTCTTCTGAAGTCATCCGAATCAGTTGCTTGGCAGCCTCGCCGTGGAGTCCAGAGTTTATTAAACATAAGGCGGAAAGTAATGTTGCTCTCACTGCATACTGCACCATCCTGAAAAAGGTGTTTTATTACTAAAAGTTATAAGAGATGAGTTGATGATGAGTGTCAAATTATTACCTGCATGTATTGAGATACGTGACAATACTCTCCTCCATGTAGCCGTGCGTCTTGCGGTTGGCGTCGCCGGCCATGAAGGCGCTGACGGCCGCCATCTCCAACGCGCCCGCGTAACACAACCACGCGCTGTCCGCGTAGAACTCCCTCTTGGCGGTGTGGTACGCATCGAACGCACGCCCCCATTGTCCGCACACAAACCACAGGTCGCCCAGACGACGCAATTGTAGCTCAGGACAATCACTCGAGTATCTGTTCAATGTTATATTGATACTACAGGTACTAAGTTGTCCCTTGGTTAAAACAGGAAACATCCTGTTTGGTAGTTACATCACAAATGAAATAGGGTAAGCTGGTACAGGGTAAATATGTAGTTGCTTAATTTTATCTTAGAATCATGTTATTCTTGAAAT